>WAAG01043334.1:23250-59227 GCA_013390105.1 Tichodroma muraria | reverse complement strand
GGGGCTGCACGTACCTGTATTGTTCGCGGTAGTGTGGACAGGAGCGGAGCGCAGGGCACGACGCGGGGCTCGGCGCGGCTCAGCCTCGCGTTGGCTGCCTACGAGAGCGGCCTGATTGGCTGCGGGGCTCTGCCGTTTAAAACAACCTCCTCGCCCGCTGATTGGCGCGGCGCCTCATGAATATTAAGCGCGGCCGNGCCCGGCCCGGCACCGGCCCCGCCGGACACCCAGCGCCGCGGAGCCACGGGGGCGAGGGGCAGCCCCGGCAGCGTTCGGGGGGGGTGGGCGGGACGCCCCCGGCCGACAATAGCCCGTTATTGTTGCTTTCTGCCCTAAAGCCGTAAGGGGCGGTTCTAGCTGCCGTGCGCTGTTTGCGGAGCCGGCTACTACTGCGAGTAGTGGAACCGAGCCCAAAATAAACTCCGCTGACAGTCCCAACACACAACGGGTGGAAAAGGAACTACACAGCAAGAAACTGCGTGTTGGTGTGGGGAGGAACAGAGTTTTACCCACTCGTTCACCAAATAAAGAATCCACTTGAATTACTAGTTCTTACACACTTCTACAATTATTTTGGTATTAACTTTACAGGATTTGCTTGTTATTAAAGAGGCTGGTTGCATACAAGGAAATCTGTTAAGTGTGCCCTGCTGACTGAAACCAGCCCAGTGTGGCTCTAGGGCTCCTTTGGCTCTCTGGAAAGGGATGTTTTCCTATAGGGCAGCTGCTGCCAAATGGTTAAACTGGTATTCGTGGCTGACCACAATTGTTGGTTGGCTTGGAAAAAAGAGCTGTTATTTTTAAGGATGGAGTGGTAAGACTCAGAAACCACCCCGTACTGTTATGGGCTGTTCGTAACTGCCACGCTGTTATGATAGCCAGAAGAAACAGTTGCCCTCTTTAAGGAACCGATAGTGAAAAGGAGCCTCCACCCTGGGCTGAGGCGCTGTCAGGCAGCAGGGTTTGCCAGATACTGCCCCGTGGAAGCACTTATGGCTATAACAACATATGGTCACAGGTTGCCTGTGCCGGAAGAGATCAAAACAAAATGACTGATGAGACACAGAAGAGTGCCAGCCTCCTGCTGACAGATCCACTGGGAAGCATGCAGAATTTCACCCAGGATTTTAGCCGAAGTCCTGCCTGCATTTCTCCCTTAGGGTACATCTCAGGCAGTCTAGCAAACACCCCGTCCAATTGTTGGCCCGTGTACATCATATGCTTATAGAGACCTTACAGCCGTGTCCTTGTCCTTCAAAGCACATATGATAAAATCAGTCTTATTAGCCTCTTGCTCTATTTCTACCTCCTCAAACCAAAAGTATAAGACAAGGGGTTCATTCATAAACATTAATGAGGTTACCTGAGGGACTGTATTCTGTAGCATCATCATAAAATAAGACAAGCAATACTACTGCAGGATAATCTCTTTGTAGCTGACAAACATCCTTTTCACCTATTTTTAGGGATACTTTCAAGTGTTCCAAACTAGTTGAATAATTAAGGCTTTTTTCTTGGCTCTTGAGTTGCACAATTTTTTTATTCTAGAGCACTTTCTTTCTCAAACTACAATCTCACCCTCCAGAGCACACCAAGAAGAGTGCATTACTAAGGGGATGGATAGGCTCCTGCTTATGGACAGGATGGACAGGAGCTGGCTTAGGAGAGGCACCTGGCATTGAACGTGCTGTCCCATATTCACCTCCAGAGCATCCCCCCACGTTCTCATCAGCCAAAGGAAACATTCCCTAGGACACTTGTTCTAGGAAGGCCAGGAAAGTTTTGACAGCTGGCCAAGGGGCAAAGGAGATATTTTGGTAGCTGAGAGACAGCTGGCTTGGAGGTTTTGTCCTAGCACTTGCAGCATGCTTTTGAAAGCAGAGGAGGGGAGTAGCAAATGGGTGAACATAGCCCCCAGAGGGAAAGCTTCTATTCACCCCCAGAACTACCACTGCTGCCATTCTCCTGCAGCGCCCTCAGCCCCACACATTGCACCTGGCCCCTGTGTCTGGGCCCTTTCCTGCCATGAACCAAGAAAACAACCCAGAAAGTTGGCTGAACAAATCTAACCCTTTACTGGAACCTCCTCCAGTCCGTGCAGTCCTCCTTCCTCATGGAGCTCACCTGTCCTCCCCTGGCCCCTCTTGGAGACAAGGCAGCTCACTAACCCAGCAAAAAGTAAACAAAGCCCAAAATTCTACCTCCTTTTATGCTGGGTTAGTTTTCTGCTGGATTAGTGGACTGAAGTATACCAAGGAGTCAGGCGACTACTGGAGGCAAGGCAAAGAAAAGAGTGTACAGAAGGATACAGCCTGCAGCAGAGACACTGCCAAGTGTGGGCTGGGTAAATTTTAGGGAGTTTTGGGATTGTTTTTTTTAATATTATATATTACCATGTATTTAACTATAGGAAGCATGAGAAGAAAATCACAACTAAAAAAAAACTTTAGGATACCTGGATTTTGGCATGACAGTCAGCAATGTTTGCACTGATGCTAGGAGAGCTCAATACATAGTTCTGTACCTTCCCTTCAGAAAGTCCTGACCTGATCCCCACCAGGCAAAATTTATTTTGCAAATACATGCTACGTTTTTAAGCAACTGTCAGCCATACTCTATATCCCACAGCAGGGACCCAGGTCAGTCAGTATCTTGAATATAGGGACTGAGGCCTAAAATGTTGGCCAAGGTCCTACAGCAAGCAGACAGCTCCCAATACTTGCAGTAGCTTGTTGCTGAGAAGATGGATCGCAAAGACCTGTCCCAGGCAGAGTCATCAAACACTGAAGGCTTCTGGCCCATGTACATCATGTTGGTGCTGTCCAAGAAACAACAGAGATACAAACAGATGAGTTCATGCTGTTACCTGCCAAGATGAAGCAGTGTCTTCTCTTCCACTGGAGATGATGGAACAGCTGTGAAAAAATCTGGAGTCACTGAGGACCCCTCCGACAAATCAATAGACTACGTAAATATACTTTAAATTCATGAAAGTCAGCCACAAATGAAATTGCCTTCTTCTACTCCCTGTAATTGCCTGAAGTCTAAAGTTCACATATTCTTCAGCCACCAGCCACATCTCCTCTGAACATTAGTGACAGCTTGGTGGGATTTCCCTTCTGAGAGCACCGTCCATCTTCTGTTGTGCCAGAGGGCCAGCAAATTAAGGCCCACCATGTACTTAAGCTATTCAGAAATAAAAGTACTGGAAAGAGCTGTAACTGAGCTTTGTGGAACACTGATCACTATTGATCAGCTCCACAGCCTATCCAGCCATTCTCACAATGTTCCTCCACCATCTCATTCCCATCGGTGAGACCACGAATGTCTTGGAAGGATCATGGAGGACAACAATCCTGTCTTAAAGAATAGTCCACAAGACCTTTAGCAAGCTTCCCAGTATGAATCCAGATTATCTTGATGTAGGAAGTTAGCCTGACATTAACCTGTGCTTGAGCTTTTGCTACTTGCACTGTGCCACACCTGGGATGATTTCAGCCGAAGAGTTGATGCGATATCTTTACTGGGCTTGTCCAATATTGGTTTGAGCATGTTGTGTTTATTGTATTGGATGTCTTCCTCGTGGGCAGCATCACCTACTAGTAGTTAGGAAGAGGCTGGTGTGACTTTACACATTGAAATTGTAAAGCATCTCAGTGAACTGGAAGTACACCAGTCACAGTAAAATTACTTGGGCCTTCAATACAATGATATCCCCAAAATGAGCTATTGTGCTGAAAAGATTCCCAAACATAACACCATAATTTTCCAGGAGAAATAAAATTTGCCTGGTTCCTATTTTGGAGGGGCAGCTCAAATACACAGTGCATTGTCAAAGCGGTTCCCTTATTGAGTAGCTTCTTGGACTCAGATTTGGCAGCATTTCTGGGAATAGCCACGTTTCAGCTCCTCTGGTCTGCAGCATACATGCTTGGATATGTGCTGTTTCACCCCATCAGCCTTCATTTTTCAGTGCTGATACCTGAGTTTCCACCTTTTTAATCTATCAGCCAAAGGAAGCCAAGGAAAGCCAAGAAAGGTATCAGGAAGCCAAGAAAGTTGCAGGGGCAAATAGCTGCAATGAGGTATTGGATACCAATACAGCATCAGTCCATTTGCTCTTTGCCCACTTTTGGAATATGTTGAGCCCATGACTGAGATGTTAAATCAAAAGCACCTATGCTGTTGTGCTCTTAACCGTGGCACTGGGGAGCTTATTCAAGGCAAGGAGTTAGAGAAGCCTTCAAGAAATCTTACAGGAAAGCTGTCTGTTGTCCTCCTGAAATATGAAGTAATTTTCTGAGGCCTTCTAGGCCACAGAATGACATGGGTCATAGAAAAAACAGAAGCGTCCCAAGAAGAAACACACTTACTATTCATAGGGTGAGGAAGTTCTGGAAAACATTTGTGAAAAATATTCAGCTCTCTCAGGTACGCAACTTGGTTCCCATGAGACGTTGCTTCAAGCAACCTCATTGGACATCCAACGTCAGCACACTGAAGATGTGCTCACAGCCCTGGCAGAAACACCACAACAGGGACATCCCTTCTTGCCACAAGGGTTTAGCTACAGGGCAGGTGCCAGCACAAGGCACCCTCCACTAGCCCGACTCACGGCCCTTCCCGAGGCTGGGACCGCAGCCCACTCAGATGGCTCACAGACAGCTGAGCTCCCTCTCAGCAGCCCTGAGAAACTGTCCTAGCGTGGGCACGGCAATCCCAGCACATCATCAGAGGCATCAAACCATCCTGCCCTCAGCCAGTCATTCCATTGTGGTCACCGAGCTGCAGTTCCAGCAGGACAATTATATCTGCGTTTGGCACTTCCACTTCTATCTTCACTGCATCTCTTCAATGCTCGTGCACACCGGCAAAATTCTCTAGTGGAGACTTGACCCAAATGAAAAGGCTGATATAAATACATCCGTAGGGTTCCGCCAGCAATTAGGAGTAAGGAAGGGGGGAAATCCCTCCTAGGAATCTAACAAAGCCAGGAAACCTTTTTAAGCAGAACCAGCCTATCAGAGTGACAGAGTTGACATTTAAGGTTGGATGGACAATAGCGACATGAAAAGTGTTAAATGACCTGTTTATCTCACCAGCATATTCATTAGGCTAGTTAGGGGGCTGTTTCAAAAGCCTTCAGTGTGGACCTGGCTTCTCCCACCACTGACCTTCTGTGCTAACATGCAATGGAGACAAAGAGGCTCAATTAACCCTTCTCTAACTGGTATAGTAAAAAGCTGATTGCAGAAGTTTCATTTACAAGTCTAAGTTTTTTGTTTTATTTTTAAACCAAGAGTTTAACTTTAGTAAAACGAGAAGGAATCCTTTCATATAAAACCCTCCCAGTCTTAGAACACTTGGGATTTCCACACATGGATTTTCTGATGCCCACAGCCCGAGGCTGAATTCCAAGTCCTGTAACTATAATAAAATATTTGTAATTGCTCACTGGGATCTCAGCCAGTTAGAATATTTCCTCTTTAACCTATGAAACAAAAAGAATTATCTTAAATACATGATGAAAGTAGAAAATAAAATTAGCAATGGTGTTTAAGGAGCTTGGCAGCATGCAAGTTGAGAGAGACAGAGGTTAATCTGTTCCCAATTCAACTATGAGAAACCTTATGTTCCAACAATTCAAATGTTAGTCTAAATGACCAGGTGACCCCCCAAATTCCCTAATGGGGTGGCACAGCCTGTTATCCCCTGTAGCCATATCCCATTAAGCTGACACCTCTGCAGGAGTAGGATACACTCTCAGTTGCACACACAAAATTAATTATTGTCAAATGCACTTCATGGGGACTGAGGTGAGAAATACAAGTTAAAATAATTGACAGTCATACTAGGCAGCAGTTCAAAACCTCCTTGCAGTATAACCTCAGGCAAGATAAACAGAAACTCACGGTTACCTTCACAGGTGGGCTCCCCCTGTGTCTTGTCATATTGTCCAAATTTGTCTTGGGGCTTTTTCCTTCCTTTTCTTTCTCCTCTCCCTGTTTTTGCTTCTTGTCACACCTTGGCCGTAGCTCCTTCGCAGCACATGCTGCCAGGATGCCCAGGGGGTGGCAGGCAGGCAATTTGCCCCTGCACACCTGCTCCACGAGATTTGCCACCGCAGTACATCACCTCCTACGTTTCCAGACTCCTGGAAATTGTGTGCCCCTGCATACTGCCTCCTTACATTCCTGGCTTGTCTCTGCTCCCTCATCTAACACATCCCTCCTGCCACAACACACTTTCTTCAGGCGTCTTCTTTCATGCTCAGCTACCATAGGGCCATCTGCTTTCATGTATTTTCTTTTTAAAGATGCACTACCCCAAACCTTTTAAATCCTAAGAGACCTGGCATGAGAGCTCAACACTCAGCTTCACACTAAGCTTCAGAGGGCCCTTTCTGCTTCTGCTTCACATGCACAGAACTACACCAAAAAACAAAACAAAACAAAACAAACATTTAATGAACTAAAAAAAAAAAAAAAGCACATTTATCTACCTACCCCACCGAGCCAAAGACCACAAGTAGAAAGACAGGACAACTGAAAATAATCTCTGAAACTTTCCCATAGCCTTCAGAGGAGGTGGAATCTAGATGCAATTTTAAAGAAGATTGCAAGTGTTTCCCTTGCACTTTAATTGGCAAGTAATCAAGACCACATTCAATGCAACACAAGTTCTTGCAATCACGCTGTGACAGCAGACCAAGAAACTCTATTAAGAATCCCATGCAATTACAACCCAACAGCAGTCCAGCAAAGGGGTGGATATAAAGGGAGGCATGACCCCACATTAGAAAGAAGTCGGTGATGATACAGCTAAGGTGTAGTTCAGACACCACGGATGTGACACTAAACGAAGCAATCAGCACGTCTGGCACTGGAACAAGAAAGCTGGGCTGGATACTTATTTCACAGTCCTGAAACGTTGCTAGAAGGAGAGTTGCTTTCAGATCACGAAATAATTGTTCCCAGAGCCATGAGTACCTGCTCCCACCCCAGCACCTGCACTCAGCAGTATCTGAACTCCAGTGTGCATCCTTTCCTCTTTGGCCATCGTGCCACTGTCCACACTTCTAAACAGGACCATGGCAGCACACAGCATGCCGAGGAAATGATGCACCTGCACCACTCCCATTCAGATGAGTGAAAGAGGAGAATGTTCTCCAATAAGCGTAATAGCATCTTGGTGCTACTCTATCTCACAACACACGTCTGAGTGAAGCTTTGAGTCTGGCCGTGGTTTGTAACTTATCAAGATAGGCTGCCTGTCTCCAGTGTCACAGTGAGACAGGGAGTGACGTATAAAATTCTTGGCTAGAGAGAAAGAAAGACAAGTTGTCTCCACAGGAACTGTGAACCAAGTGCTTGGTCTCTTCCCCACCCCATCAGGCTGCCGGGCAATCAGCTGTGGGGTTGCTTTGCACAGTCCAGCTTCTCCAGCTGGCATCTTAAGCAGGCTGAAGGTCTGGGTGTAGGAAAACACAGAGAACACTGGGTGATTCCAGCCAGATGGGGAAACACACTTCTAGCACAACAGGGCTTTAGGAAGGGTTAAAAATCTAATTGTCAGAAAAGACATAGACAGCATAGGTGCTGCAAAGGTGGAGAGGAAAGCAGCTTTTCTTGATCTATGACCTGCACTACACTGCTGGGACTTAAAATCTCCAAAACTGACTGTAAAGCTAGGAAAAGAATACATTGCCCATATGCAAGTGGATGCAGGAGAAGCAAAGGAAAAAACGTGAATTGAAGTTATAAGTGTTATACAGTTTAGGGGAATATTTAATTGGTTGTAAAAAAACCCATTGGGGTCACACTGCACAGGATGAGCCTTGCCTTCAAAGGGTCAAATGGACCTTCAGTTAAAAAAGGAAGGTGAAAAACTGGCTCAGGAAAAGGCTCAAAGCCCCTTAAGCTTTCCCCACTATCCCCCATGACCTCTCTGTCCCCTATACTTTTTTTTTTTTCTTATAAATCTGTTCAGAAAATATTGTTTCCTTTTTGGTATCAGTTTTGTGCCATCACTTCACCATAGCAACAGGCAGCAAACAGCAGTTCAAACAACTGGAAGTTGTTGGCTTACTCAGGTAGGCTCTCCTGCTGCAGCAGCCTTGAGTGACTCCCTGCTTTTGGAAAAACATTTAGTTGCATAATTCCAGGTTTATTTCCACTAAAAGAGAACATACACAATTAACTAAATACCACCAATTAAGCTATCAATAAGGCAAGGATATTTTCAGTACTGCTCTTGAATACAGCTATGTATACTGTTATGACAACAGCTACTGCAGCACACCAGGCTGATTTTAGAGTAACTACCTCAAGTCCTGGAGACACACATGGGCCACAAACCCCCAAGGGCAGCTGGGTCCATCCTGGGCAGTTCCCCTGCATACACCTCTGTGCTGGCACAGGCCAAACTGCCAGCAAGGCCTGAGGTACCAGAGTCTGGGGTGAGATTTTGTGAAAAATCAAAAGTCCTGGTGCCTTTCAAGCAGTGCTCAGGAGTGAGAATGGATCTGCGCTAAGACATTAGAGCAAAAACTGAAGCACATGAGGCTCAAACTTGATACTGGACCATGCAGGTGTTTTGGCAGATCAGCAGGAAGATAAAGAGGTCAACAGGATGATGAAGCAATGAAGGAGAGGAAGAGAAGTTTTGCAATGCACAGTTGGGACTTACATGAATATCTTTACATCACTGAAAAGCACAGGAAAGTCACAAACTGTGACAAGGTATCTAACTCAGGTTGCTACCAACAAGTGCTTACATTGATTCTTGATGATGTTGAAGGAACAATTGTTTTGGGGAGAAGTTTAATAAAAAAGTGTGTAGATTTCTGCCAAGTGCTCCTGAATTCTTCTTGCTTTACATTCATTGGACATCATGTTTTGTTAGTTTATTTGGTTCCTGTTTTTCTTAGGAGTGTAGGAACATTACAGTGAATGAATAGAAAATATATTTACAGTGAAAATGTTTTTTACATTGTTTCATTTTTGCACATTCTATTTAGAGACATACGTATGTACACAAGATACATTAAGAATTGCTTTAAAGGCAGATGAACTTCTCCCCAAAAATTGTGCTATTTAAATTTTCTTTTAGGTTTGTTAACCCATTTTAGGTTTAAAAGACAGTCTATTGAGATTGGGGAGTGTGTTGTATATCTATAATTAACTTTTTTGTTAATTACAACTTCTCATATCAGGACAAGTGTTTGATAAAATTCTTCCAAATGTCTCAGCTTTCTGCTTTTCCCCAACTAAAAGCAGATGCTTTTCAAAGAAAAACATCTTCAATGGCAAAAGAAAGACAAACACATTGAAAATATTAAAGTAAAATAAAAATAAAAAATCTGCCAAACTTCCTTCCCAGTATCATCAGTGACAACACACTTTCAGGATAGCAGCAGCAGCCTAGTGTTGCATTTAAGAATATCCAAATAGCTTAGACCCTGCACAGCCCTTGCTGTTCTTTGATTTATAAACTAGTGTCTGAATCCTGACCTCCGGTGACAAAACCCCACTGAATTCACTAGAATTTCACAGATGAAGTTCAGGACAGAATCCAGCTTTGAGTTGCTTAATTTTAATTGGCCCATAGTATGTTTGTTGTTGGGAGATGTTTCTTTCCCACCACTACACAAACTGGGAAGATAAAAATTTAGCAACTAAAAATGTTTTCCAGAACCATACTTTCCTGAGGAAAAAAAAAATGTAATTACATGTAAATGGCAAAGTTATTTGATCTTACTGTGAACGTGGTAACTCTGGTGTCTGGGTTCTCTTGTGTTGTCCTTCAATCAGCTCATTTGTTTTCCATGTGGCTGCCTGTGTACTTACAATTGGTTATCATATGCTGAACATGATTGTTTTGCACTCAGATTTATTCCCAGCATGAAAATTATTTGAAAACAGGCAGAACAAGGGGGAGAAACACAGCCATCATTCGAGAAACTCCACAGTAGAGTGCTCAAGGACTTCCTTTCAGATTTGCCATCCTTGCCAAGAAAAGGCATTGTTACAGTGACAACCCAGAGGCATGTGTTACAACAGGAAAATCATATGGGATGCAAAATTAAAATCTCAGCTACAGGTGAAGGATCAAGGCAGTAAAGGAGTGCATATGCAGAACTGCTCTTTTCTCCCTGCCTCCTAGAAAAAGTTGGCAATGCCTTGTCCCTGCAGAGGTGATGCTGTGAGATGTCCAATGCGCATGGCAGGGTAGTGAAGCACCCTCCCAGCACCGTGTCCTTCCTTGTCTCTGCTCAGAGCAGTGACCCCCCAGCCACCAGGCAGCTCCAGTGACCTGAGTTCGCCCAGCCTGGCCATGCTTCTCTCTAGCCAATCTCCCACCTGACCCTCTGCTCCTCTCCCAGCTCCTGGAACTGCTCAGAACGAGAGACTGCACCCACAGCAGGGACAGCAAGCGGGACAGGTCACCCCTTTCACCAAACTGACAGCCCCTTCCAGCCCAGCTCGAAGCAGAGCTCTGCCAGCACGGCCAGGCTGTTGACCCCATCAAAGGAAGAGGTGACTCTGATGCCCCAAGCCAGGGCGGCCGCACCGGCGGGATCCTGCGGCACGTGCCGAGTGTCCCCAGAGGGACCCCTACGCTGTGTTAGGGTTTCTTCAGGGGAGCACGGCGCTGACACCTTCACTCAGCCACCTGGTGACAATTTCAGCCAGACTTGTCAGGACAGTGTAGATCCAGAGAGAAATCAGGCAGGATTTCTCCATGCACAGAGCACTGCATTTCTGAATGGCAGATTATTCTCCTCAAGTTCCTCTCCTTCCAGCTACTAAGCATTTCTTCCCTCTTGTAGCAATTGTGGCCAGCAACCCCCACTACTACTTACCCTCTTTGGATAATCACACCCTTACAGCACCTCTCACAGCCTAATGTTTTACAGTGAAATCTGAGAAGCTCTGAATAATCCTAATAGCAGTTAGGCAGCGGCACTCGCACAATTATGATATAAAAGGTAAGTGTGCTCCCACCAGCTCTCCATTTAAATTTATAGTGATTGGTTCCATACAGAAACATGGTAAATGAAAAACATCCCCCAGCCTTCATTTAAGAGGTTTATAGTAAATAAAAAAATGCCGAGGGTTGTGTGTTGGCATCCAGCCTGGCAGCTCTCCGTGCAGGAAGGGGATTCAGGCTCCTTTTCCTAGGCACACATAAAATGCCGGGTGATATACGGCTCTGCTCTGCCAAGAGTGTGGCTGCAGCAAAAGCCTGAAGAAGTCAGGCTGCTGGTCCTAAGGAAACCTTCTCTGAAAGCCTAGGCTGGGAGGACTAAGGCAGAAATCACCTGTGTTGTCCTGCGACCTGCTTTCCAGAGACACTCCAGCATCTTTCCAGGGTTTGGTGATGTACCATTTCCCAGCTATGAGGCAGAATGGAGTTCCCTGATTAATTCAGTACACAGTGCCCCGATCACATTGAACAAGGGCTGGCAACTGTCAGACGTGTCAAGTGCTGACTAAATTTTTTTTTCCAAGGAACACAGACCTGAAAGATTTTTAAACCTTCTCCAGAGACTAAAGGCTGCTCTGTTGTTCAGACTTAGACTGCAGGGAAAACAGGTCTTCACTCATGAGAATTTAATTTCAGTACCTGCACTAGTACCTTTAGAAAATGCAACTTGGGTCTGACCCTGACTCTTACAATTAACTTGCACAAGATCCTGTGCAAGTTAATTAGAAGAAAGGTGTGATTCTGCTACACAAAGTCAAGCATCGGGGGGATACTCAACCCTATCCTGCTGCAAAGTACATCACTCCTGGGTGAAAACACCAGGGTGCCTGCTCTTCTGTGCTCCTTCTGTCTGAGGCCACCCTGGTAGCCTGCAGGTCCCCCTCTGCCCCTCACCATCAGACCCCACACCACAGCTTTGGAGTAAGAACAGCCAGTACAAGCCACACAGTGAGAAGTGCCCATGGCTGCTCTCCTCAGAACGGCTCCAAGAAGGGTCCTGCAGGCCAGTACAGCAGGCACCAGAGAGGCTTTCATCATCTTTACATTCCCAGCATCACCTGTGCATTGATTCTATGGTGCCCAAAACTTCCTTCCTTACCATGAGCCTGCATTGCTTCTCCTGGTGAGGAAGGGCAGATCATTCAGGTTTTCACACCTTCATCAAGCTGTTTCTCCAACAGCACTCAACACCCTTGCACTGCTGCAGTGTCCTGACCCTGGTTTTCCCTCATGTTCCTCTCCATCCATTTTAGCCTTAAAATAAATAAATGAAAGAAGGCATTGCTGGCTGAGCCTCAACCCTACACAGTCCGTACTACTGACAGGTCCCTGCTGTGAGACTCCTCTCCCCCAGGGCTGCCGGACACAGCACACCCTGACCTGTCTCCATCACCCTGGTTCAGCCTTCCCTGTTGCACACCCACATAAGGGATATTGTCTGCCTCTAGTTTGCTGGGATTTCACACCAAGAAATGAATGCCAATGTTCCTATGAGGGGGGAAAGTCACCAGTCATTCAACAACCATTGTCAGATTGCAGCTTCTGGCCTAGCTGGCTGTGACTGGCATTTACCTTGCAATCCCTTCATTATTACATCTTGAGGCTCACCCCATACTTAAGGAAATTCTCCCCTCCCTACAAGAGGACACAAAGCAGAACGGACCAGTTTGTGTTTCTCAAGGCACACTGGGAAATCAGTGGTGAGCCCAGGAAGGGTTGTGCAAAACTGCCTTTGTAAATCTCTCAGGAGGAGAAGTTACAATGCCCCCTCCCCCAGCTCTTCACACTCCAGCAGCACATTCCCGGTCTGCCTTGCACATCTGCTGAACTAGGGTAAAACTGGACACTGCAGAGCTGTGATTGATGTCACCAGGGTAAGGCACTGCTGGAGAGGTCCCTCCCTGCTGCAAGAGAAATACTCATACACACCTCTCTCTCTCTGCATCCTGTCCTTGTGATCACAGCACAGCAAGAGGTGAAGCCTGTTACGAGATTGTCACCTCTCCTCCTCCTCCTCCTCTTGCAGTGTCCAGAGGTTCCAAGGCTTGTGGCTACTGTGCCACCCTATAAAGGCAGAGGAAGGGCTTGGGCATCCCTGATAGAGTACCTTCCCACAGTACCCCCCAGTCACCGTGCTTTGGAGCAGCACAGGCAGCTTTACCTTTCACGAACACTAACTGAAGAGCTCCAGCAGAGCTGGCACCAGCTTGGCTGCAAGAAAAGTTAACTCGGTGGAAAGAGGCAGAGGAATAAAAGGCCTTCCTTTCTCCGTTTGTCAGGCAACAGGTCACACATGCTTGCAGACAGATCCCAAAGCCTGTCTCTACTCTCACATTTCCTCTCTTCCTTTCTCTGACGCTTTCCTGACATATCTTCTTGTGCACTTTGCTCAGCTTTTGAAGTAACACTCCTCCCTGCTTGTTCTCCTTCCCACTCCTTGTCACTGAAGTCCTGCTGCTGTCATCACACTCCCATCAGACTTCTCCTTTCAACTGTGCGTTTCCACGCTGTCTCTCCCAACTGTCACACACGCTTCTGGTTCAAACATCTGTTCCTCCCCCTCCCAGGGAAGTTGCTCCAAAACAAGCTGCTTTCTGTCTGAATGGCAGGGAGGATAGATTTGGTTGTACATGTGGCGCTACACGACCATCATGCTGCCAAGTGAAAGGCTCCTTTTTTGCGATTTGGTCACATCAATTCCCAGGGCTACAGGCTTAGGACCTCCTTATTCTGCCAGCAAGAAGAGTGAGAAGGCTGTTGCACCTTACAGCCTGGTTACTCAGGGCTAAGCCTGAGCTCTGCAGGAAAGCAAAGGAAGGGGTTACTTGCTGCCCTGCCCAGAGGGAAGGTCTGCATGATCATTCTCTGTTACAGGTAAAGGCATGCCCATGCAAGAATGGCTCAGCCCAGTGGAATACCAAGAGGCCAGCAAGGACCTGACAAATTACAGGAGCGCTGTGGGTATCCAGAGCCCAGTAGCTGGTGTTGCCTGGTGATCTCAAAGGTCTCGTGTCATTGCAAATGACTCTCAGGCCAGTTCCAAACTTGAAGTGGGGTTAACCCAGGCAGCATGGCCAACAGGGTGTCCTGCACAGCCTCCCAGTACCTTGGGGCTCAGAGGCAGAGCACATCTCCAGGTCTGTGCAGAGGCCACAGCAGCTTCAGTGCCTGCACTCCCAGCTCTGCTGGCAGCCTTCGACTGCCCAGCCTCACTGACGCCATCAGGAAAGAGAGCAAGTGGTCTCTGGCATGCTACTTGCTCTGTCCCCATGTGCTGGCTGGAGACAAGGCCCCAAAACAGGTGTCAGAGAAGGAGAGAGAGAGGTTTTATCAGCATTGCTAAGTTCTGCCCATTGTGAAGAAACAGAAATGTAGTTTCTATTCCATTCCCTTTTCAGCTGCTTATAAGTTTTTCAAACAGATTCCTATTCAGGGTGAAATGTTCAGTGCTTGGTCTCAGATCAGAGATGATTTCTTTTATTTTTCCCTGCAGGAACTGTGAGCAAAGTACTAAACGGAGTAGATTTGAAGTTTGGGGAGCATGAGCAATCAGATATTTCCCCCTTGTTCCCTCTGATACCATATGTTCCAGTTGGAAATTTTACACTTGCAGACTGGTAACTCATAAATGGTGGAGATGATAGACTTCAAATGTTCTCATTGAGAGACAGAAAACAAACCCAGATTTAACAAAATAATTGGTTCAATACTGTTAAGATGAGTTTAAAGAATTCTGATAATGCTTTCCCCTTCCGTGGTGTCCCAGGAGAGACAAGTACACACATTTTACTTCAATCTCTGTGCTATAATTTTAAGGATAGCTGACAAGAGGTGGTCTTTGTTAAGATGTATCTATTTGCTTTGAAATCAAAAGAAGTCCAGCACTTGCAGGCTGCCAGAAATCAGAGACTTATTACTCAAGGAACTTTCGAGCTGTGCTGTCAAACCCATCAGAAGTCTGTGCACTGAACAGCTCCCATTCAATACATCTTTGTGCTCATTAACAAACTCTACAGTGGAATTGCTTGAAGCTTTATTCCCTTCAACTCAAAACTCACTTAAAACTAAAGCCAGAGAACCCCAGTGTTCTTGTAAAGGCATGTTTGGAAACCCAGCCTTACAAAAGCAATGGCAGCCTGATCATCCTCACCTATACTGTCATCTAGGTCACTTAGAACGTCACAGTCTAGCTGATTCTTTTACTTCAAGTCAGTCCTGCAAACGCCTGGCAAGCTTCAGATAACCTGTTAATACCCTGCATGTTGGTATAAGTGCAGAAGTTATAGGACACAGACAACGAATTTTAAGCACTGATAGTTCCTGACCACAAGCGCTCCATCGTGATCACATTCATGTATGCACCATAACCATAGATGGTTATATACAGTATCTTTTCCAGGGGCCAGGTTTACTAAGGGAGACAATATCCCTATTTCCTTCTCCCATTCCCACTGCACAGCACAGATGTCCTTTTGTATGTGACTGGGGAGACACTGAACAGCTGCCCAGCCCATCCTGCTTCCTCCACTCCATCCGTGGTCCCATTTACAGCCCAGAGAGGCACTACCAACAGCTCACATATATTTAACAACTTGGGCAGCAGGTGACTACCAAAACAGCCCAGCACATTGTGGCATAGTAAAACAGCATACAAAAATCACCCTGTTTGGGCAAACCTCCTGACCTGAAACTCACCACACACCAGGGCTGGCAGACCATCCAGGAGGCAGATGATGGCTCTCTTCCAATCCCACTGACCAAAGTGACCCAGCAGCCACCTGGAACACAGCAAGAGATGAAATCTCTGGCAAGCAGCTCCCAGCCTGTTCTCTGCTTCCATAGCATCTGGCATGAGCTACTTTCACCTCAAGCTCCTGATCTCTTTGATCTCCCAGATAGTTACGTACCTTAATGATTCATGATTGTTACTCGAGTCTCACCTGCAAGCAGGGAAGCCTCCACACCGGCCTACAAAGGTTATGGGATAGCTGTGGACTTACTTCCCCAACGCCTCCTGGGAGCTACTTCCTTACAACAGTCTCACAGCATGGTAATTCTATTAAGTGCCATGAAATTAATCATGATTTATGCCAGTTGAAAGGAGAGAAGAACTAAGTCCAGTATCCTCACCTCCTGAACTACTGGTACTGCTCTAAACTTGTTCATTCTTCAAAGTGCTTTATTCCAGACAGGTTGTTAGAATTACTTTGTGCCTGTATCCTTAAGCTCTGGTCATTCTTTGCTCTAATTCCTTGCTGTGGCTTCTGGAAAGGTGTTTTTCTCCATCCACTCCCCACAATAAATGAGTTTGTCACTTGAAATATACTGCCAATGTGTTACATGTCCCACAGTGTTTGTGGTTATATCAGAAGTGTTTGTTTATAGCACCATAATTCAGCAATATCTTGATTACAGGAGAGATGGTGTTGTAACTCACTGTGGCTTGAGAGAATATTATTTTTCTTTTCCTTTAATATAAAATGTTGATTTTCAGTCAATATACTGAAAGAAAAAGGTGCAGTTGTTGCCCTAGTAACCAGCTGCCTTGTAAACCATAAGAGGGTAGGAGCACAAGGTGTTAATTGTTCCAAGTGCTGCTTGTGGTCAGGGGTAAAAGCTAGAATGGGAGAGATCATAGGAAACATCTGGGAAGATAAAGTCAGCTGGTTGGAGAAAGCCTAGCAGGTAAAGTGAGAAGTACCACTGCCACCAGAGGTGCAGGATGAGCGGAATTGTGGTCACATGTGAAAGAGACCCTGAGTGAAGCCTGCAAGAGCACAGCACACCCTGGGAGCTTGATGGGTTTTTACCAGGTACACTGAGGGTTCAGCACTCTATCACCACTACAGGTAGCAGCCCTTCCTGACAATGCTCATTCCCTTCTCCAAACCCATCTCCATTTACCCTTCTGCTCTGTGTCCTGGTGTCTCGGTATGCTCTGCTCCAGAAGATTCCTTCCTTCAGCATGAATTTAGGTTGGTCCTTCCTGTCACACACACCTACCTGGGTTGCAACACACCTTCGTTGCCCTGCTGAGCAGGTCCTGCTCTCAGGCTCTTTGCATGGCACAGCTTGGCACAGCACAGTACCAGCATCTTCCTGGATGATCCTGCTGTGCTCATCCTGGCTCTGCTGACTGGGAGCAGTTGATGGCCGGGGGGCAGACTAAACACAAGGCATCTGTGCCTCTGGCACAGCCCCCCAAATCCAGTGGGTTTCATGCTAGGGCTGGGAGACAGCACCAGGAGGACTCTGTCTGCAAGGGGCCGCAGAGGGAGAAAGGCTGCACAAGAGCTTCTCTCCCTTCTCTCCTCCCTCAGATGAAAGCAAGCTGGCAAGACAGCAACCTCAAGCTCCACAGCATCTGCCACCTCTCCCCTCTCTCCCCCTGCCCAGCCTTTGCCACCTGGAGAGCAAACAGGAATCCTTTTAGGGCTAGGGGAAGGTTTTCTGCTTTGTAGCAATTTACCATATCTGAATGCCCACTGAACCTGCCGGTATGTGCGTTCCCTTAGGAAAAGTAAAGGCAAGGAGCATAGAAAAGACAGTATATTTACAAGATAAGCCCCTCCCAGGGGCAGGGTTATGCTGAGCAGGAGCCTCTGCCTCAGTATGGGACGTGCATTACATCTACACGACAGTAACATATGGAGAGGAGGGCTCACGTCCCGCAGAGAGAAAGGATGGAACATCAGTATTTTTTCCCCCTTGGACTCCATTGTCCAGGGATATATTCCTGGTGTCTCATTAACTTCTGGGGGCAGTTTTTCCCCGTTGTTTTTACTTACCAGCTCTTGGTGTCTCTACTTTGCAATAAAGACATTGCTGCGAGCCATGCCACAAAGCCGAGTGCGATCTAATGATGCGTCACACTGGGGATGAAACCTACCTTGAAGTAGAGGCTTATTTTCTTTTTCTTGCTTCCCCTGGTACAGGTGCCCATGATAATGCAGCCACCTTCATCTCAGCACAGCCTGATGTAGACCTCTGCTGCTGATCAGGGCTGGGATTTCTGCCATTCATCCTTTACACTAAGAAAACACAGTTTGAGTGAATAAAGCTGAGAAACCATGAATTTTTCCAAGCAGAGAGTGCCTGGGCAGCACTTCAGATAGCAAAGCTGCATTTTAACTGGGATCTGTGGGAAAGACTGAAAAATAAAGATGAATGAGTTTGGTTGGGTAATTAGATAATAAAACTGAAGGCTCTGGAGTTTAGCCCAGAAATATAACCCAGTATATGTGGCTGGCTAGCCTGCTCACTCTCCTACTGCTGGCAGCACTGTCTTAAACCAGCAAGGAGATCTGTCCTTCAGGCTCCAAATGCAGAAATCCATTTGTATAGCACAGGATCAGTGGCACAGGATCAATCCTGCCCTTGCTTAGTCTCCCAGCAGCTGGATTTACTCCCCACAGTTGAGGCAGGGCTGTAGAGAAAGAGGTGCTGCAGGACTCAAAGTGGGCTTCCCAAATCCAGAGGGGGATTGGGCACTGGAAAAGGCTCCCCAGGGAAATGGTCACAGCACCAAGCCTGACAGAGTTCAAAAAGCATTTGAATAATGCTCTCAGGAGCACAGTGTGACTTTGGGGCTGTCCTGTGCAGGGTCAGAGGCTGGACATGATGATCCTTGAAGGTGCCTTCCAACTCAGGATATTCTATGATTCTATGGACTTTCATGCATATTTCATGCCAGTAAATACTACTGTGGCTCTGTAGAGGGTGGTGTTTCAGGGTAAAAAGGGCAGCAGAGGCAGTCTCAAAGGAAAACTGGGGGTGGTTTTGTTTCTGGAGTGACTGTTTTCCTAAATTCAGTTTTCAAATTGCTGCAGAGCTGAAAAGCAAAGCACAGGCAAGTTCTCTTTGACTTGAGAAATCCTTCAAAAATAAAGCAAACTCATTTTGAAAGGCATTTTGTCAGCTGTCCTATTTTTAGGATTGACTCCTACAGGTCCTTCCCTCAATGATAACAGTTTTGCCTGAGCAATGACTAGGGACTGCAGGATTTAGGCTTTTAATAAAGCAATTGTGTAATTAAAAATAAATGGGTCTCTAGTGTCACTATTTAAAAGAAAAGAAAACTTAGATCAAATAAGGCATTTCTTTCTTTTTGGTTTAGTCTGCTTGGATCATGCAGAGCTTTAATGACGCAGTCACAAATGTTGTATTTAAAAGGCCTCTTAGTTGCTGAGAGGAGCCCCAGGAGAGGGCTATTAACTGGCCAAATTAGGCTATTTATTTTTGTGAGTTTTGCAAGTTTGAAAAAGAGAGGCACATTTTCACTTAGGAGAGTGATATTTCAAATAGGTCACAGGAAACTCTGGCAGGCAGGGAGCAAAGCAGAGCGTCAGTAGGAAAACATTAACCAGAGACATTTTGCAAGTGTAAGTCGACATTTGGGTTCCTAATGGCTTCTGAAGTCCATTCAAAAATCTTTCAGTGAACATAAAATAGGGGCAAGGCACTGCAGCTGTGCCGGAGCCCCAGCCTGATCCTGAATCCCTTAAAAATGGCAGAGCCATGCCCAGGGTGCTGCTGTGAGAGAGCCCAGGGCTGCCAGCACAGCCAGTGGGACGTGTTTGGAGGGGATGGACTCTGCCTTTGGTCAGGAGAGAGCTGGGGCTTGCACAGACTGTCAGTCCCGAAACCTCACTGCACCTTTCCTGCCTTTAGTTTTGATTTTGAGTCTTAGGACAAACCATGATATTAATTTTCCTCTCATAATCACAGCCTGGAGCAAATCAGGAGTGACTTCAGTAAATCCTCTAAAGCAAGCTGCATGTACACCTTCAGCATCAGGCACAATAGATTTTAAATACAGGCTGGAAAAGGTGCCTTCATGCCACCTCTGCAGGCACAGCACATGTTCACCAACAGTACACCTTTTACTCCTTTTCACCTCTGCAAACTGAATCAATTACCTTAAAGCCCAGTCAGGATTGATTCAGGTGAAATCACTTTGAAGGACTGGTCCCCCTCCCATTACCTTCAGCCCCCTCCCATTACCTTCAGCAGCTGAGGAAGAAATTACTCAGGAGTTAAGAAGCCTCTGGGCAATGTCAGGCTGTCACTGGGTCCTGTGCTGCTTTAGCAGGGCTGGGGTCCCTTTTGCTGCTGCCACACAAGCAACAAGGGCACCACGGCATCTGGATGTAAAAGTTTTGCAGGATCAGGATGAGAAAATAAATGATATAGTAAGATAATAAAAAGCAGTGTTCCTAGAAAGTGAGGTCTAATGGGCTCCTCTTGGTGGATTATAAATCCAGCAGCCATACGTGTCATAAGACAAAACCAAAGTTAAAGGAAATGTAACCACATGCCTATTAGAGAAATCTTCCTCAAGTTCTTTTCCTACGTAAATGGGTAATTGAGGACTCAAAGTACTGGCATGTCTGAGGCTGTGACTGCCACATCAGTGCTTCCATCAGTGAATAAAAGATCTCTATGAAAACACCTTTCTGTGACTGTGGTGGGACAGGCTGTCAGTACCACGTTCTCCTCCTCTGTCTGGGTGACCAAGAGGAGCTGCGGGTGCTTTGTGCCTGGCATTTTCACAGGACTTCAGGTTTTTTATGACACAGACAAACCAGTGGTTCATTGGATCAGAATGAGGGAGCTAGCACTGGTGTAAAGGGAACTCAAAGGGAAATTTGGAGCACACAGCTTCACTAAAAACCTTGTCAGTTGATACACAAAATGTCAGACAGACCTGACCCACCGTTTTATTCTTCTCATAATCACTGTACTCTCTCATACTAACATAAAACAGCCCATCCCACCCTGAACCAACCCAACCAAAACCAGGAGGGGTTTCTGGCATGGTGAGGCCTTGTCCTTCATTGTAAACAACGCTGTACACTCAGCAAGAGGAAAACAGAGGTAGAGAGAGACCCTCCAGCTGTGTCATAGAAGAAACCTCTGCTCCAACCCATATGGTACATGACAGGGTGGGCATATTTTTCAGAGGTGAGGAGGGAATTTATAAGTACAGGGAAAACACAAACATATTTCTTGTCTGTTTGGCATGAAAGAAGCTATAAATAGTGTGACAATTTTCTCCAGAAACCCAGGACAACCTCTGCCCTGATTAGCAACCACACACTGTCCCTTTGGACTTTACTGATGCCATGCAGGTTGCAGTCATCAGCTCAGCTGGCTCAGTTGTCTGTTGTTGCCTGTGAAACTGCCCTAGCAAAAGCTGCCTTTTCCAAGGAGAGACAAAGGCTCGTTCTCTGCCTCAGACAAACCTGCTGTAGTTCCACTGTTGATCATCATCCAGTTAAACAGTAGAACTCTCCAGCTGGACCCTGTGCCTGCTTCATGGTGGTAATTTTTTCAGACCTACTCTGTGTATTATCTTAGCCTGGCAATATTTATTTAGCAGATAAAACTTTGATGCTGCTCCTGTAGAAATAGTTTGCAATGTAATAACAAGGCTGTAATATTAGTCAAAAGCATTTTTCATGTGCCCCCAAATGTTAGGTGTAAAAGAATCAGCAGATGCCAAAGGTCACAAGGCAAATTCAGCCCTTATGACAAGTTAACCAATAGGTAAAACAAAAGGATGAGGGTGATCAGGGGTACCATAAACCACTCTCTCCTCCAAGACCTTGCAGCTCACAGAATGCTGTGTATAATGCATGCAAGGTTATTGCTTAAAACAATTCAATATGATCCAAGTCCATCCAGACACAAAGAAATAATTCATCCTTTTCCCATGGATGGGCACAAAACAAACCATGCCGCAGTGCCATCCAGGGGCAAATAGGTGTTTCTTGTTCAGTGCATCTGTATGAACTCACACTGCCTGCCTGGCTGAAGCAGGGCTTTCAGGAAGGCCTGCAAAGGTTTGGGTCACTCTTGCTTTCTCCAAACCACCCCATCCCATTGCTCCTCTCCCAGGCACAGCCACGGGCATCAGAGCCCACCCAGTACCAGTCACAAAACAGCTCCTCCTGGCCCCATGCCGGGATGAGGGGGGGCTCTCCAGCAGCTGGGTCACCTTCCCCAGTGAAGGGCAAGCACATCCCTGATGGTGGTGGGGGACTGGCAGTGCCCACTGCAGAAAGCTCCCCCTGGCCTGTTTTCTTTCTTTCTCTGTTTCCCCATTCAGGAAAAAGCTTCTGTCACAACAGCTGCTGATTCATTTTCTGACTTGGTGCCGAGCATGCCAGACATAACATTTGTTTGCTGCCAAAGTGGTAAAAACAATGACTTACCAGCTCATTTTTCTTCAGTTGATTATGTAGTGGGGGAAAATAGGAGCTTTAATTAAAATTAGATAAGAAGGAGAATAAATTCACTGAGATGCAAAGAACAATGCTCTGGAAGCAGGAAAGGAGAGAGCATCTGAGGAGATGCAGGAATAACCATCACTAAACAAAGGAAAACAAGGGAGTCCATGGTCAGTGGTGAGGGACTCTGTGGTCTCTTGCTGCCCTTCACCAACTTCTCATCTCTACACTTTCCACCATATAGATGTCAATAGCTTCCCAGACCAGTAACTCTAACTCTCAGATCCAATACTTTGCCTTCCATACTGAGAGGAGAGAAGCCACCTAAAGATGGCTCCAGTGAGGGCAGACAGGTATACCGGTCTTTAATCCTTTCCATCTCTCTTCCCTGATTTGTCTTCTGTGATGGGGGAGTCCCACCATCAACATCTATTTGCTTCTTAAAACATTGACTAATGATTTGCTCAGTAGAGAGAATCTACATCCAACCCACATTTTGGAAGTGTTCAGGGCTAGAACTTCTAGAGTGACTAGACTGAGATTTTGGCTTGCCTGTTATACACTAGAGCCAAGTCTGGCTCTCATGAGTAAAAAGTCATGGTAACCTTTTTGGTGTAAGGGTGAGGACCTGCTGTGGAAGAACCATCCAAAACCATTATCCCAACACGACCATTATAATTTCATCTGATGATAAAGAAAAGGCTAAATCATTCAGAGACTACAAGAGAGATTTTTAAGGCAGATGGGGAACAATCGCTCCACAGGTGGAATGTGGCTGTGTGGTCAGATACTACAATTCAAACCAAGGACTCCTCAAGGACTACTTATCTAATGCCTGGTAACCTCTCCAAACATATGAGGAAGAAAAGCTCACTTTTATACTTTGCATGCTCTTGCATTCTTTGTTTTAAATAGTTGTTTGCTCTCTTCCTCTGAGGGGAATACAAAGAATGGCTATTTGCAAATGCAAAACCCAAGATCAAGGAGTCATTCTTGTTCACCAGAGAAAATAAAATAGATGCTAGAGAATCTCTTTAGAAGGAAGGAAGGATTCTCATGAATACCAGATGAAGCACCTAGATGCCACCATCAAGCCACTGAAAAAGCTATCCACCCTCTTGGAATATTTTTGGAAATTCACCTCATTATGTCAACTTGTATTCAGAACCTGAAAGGAGTATTTTCACCACCATATTCTCACAGAATGGGGAAGAAGGGATTTAAGAGGCATCTTTTGTTCTCCGCTCTTACCTCTGCTACACAACTAAACTATTCTTTCCTTGACTTGATCTGCCTGCATCACTTCACAGGTCTTGTACACACCGTCTCCTTGGATGACATTGCCAAATTACTTCACTATAGCAAAATATAAGTGTTTATGAAAATCTCAAGTTGCTCTCTCAACCAACCATGTTATGAGAACACCACCAAGAAAGGTTTCTCCCTCCCGTGACCTTCTGCTGATTCAGATCCCACAGAAAGCAATGCTGCACTGCAGAGCAATGCTCAAGCTGTGGATTGACAAACCTGACCATCCAGAGACACCCTGCCCTTCTTGGCTTCAGCTGGACCTGTAGTTTCTCGGCACCTTTGCAGATTAAGTCTAGAAACTAACACATCAAATTGTATTGCTGCATAAGAACCTTAATTTCCAGTCTTTTATCAGCAGGAATGATATTGCCATTCTATGCACTAGACCTGTTTTTGTAATACTATGGTTCATCAGAAGTTTTTATGTTAATACCAAATCAGAAATAATACACATGTGATTCATAATAATCTAACTGAATGGCTGCACTGAATGTATTGTAAGAAATTCTGGTTAGGCAAGAAACTCATTAAAGAAATAGTGACTACTATAATCCCACAGCATATATTGTTCTACTGGAAAGTTTCCTTGAGTAGTTTCTTTAATTAGCAATTTGATATTTTGAAGTAGTGTGATCTCCACAGCACGCAATTTGTAACACAGACTTGGCTGGCAAAACAAAGGAAAACAAGCAATCTTTTCAGAGTTTGCATCTCTAGGGCATATCTTGTCATTTGCTGCTGTATATATGTGTATAACATGGTGGCACTGTTCTTGTGGGATTTTGATTCTTAAAAGTTACTTAGATAAAGAGTTTTTTTATTGGAACATTATATATTGTCTTTTTTTTCCATTTTTAGAAAATCCACATAAAATATTTGCATAACTTTCGGCTATTCAAATAGAAGACATTGACCCCAGCTGTGTTCTAGTGAATGAATCATTTATGTAGGAGCTCATTGCACAGAACGTATGGTATTTTATCTTTGCTGGGTTTCTGCCAAATACAGTCTGTAACAATTTTTCCCCTTTGCCGCATTTACTGCTTGATATCCTTTAAAATATACCATCTCCAAGTGTGAGAAAGCAAAACAGATTCTGGCAGCTCTGGCTGAGAGCTGTTTGTATGGGTACCCCTGTGCTGGCACCGAGGTGCCCTTGTTTTTAGAGAACATTCATTCCAGATCTGAGACTCTCCTTGCACTGACTGCTTTTAATAAACACTGAATCAAAGTTAATTTAAACCTGCAGGGAACTGCAAAAACCCAGGAGCAAGGGAAAACAGGGATCCTCTTCATAAACAACATAGGAACTGCCCCAGTGAGAGAGACAAACTTCCACTGCCTTGAGCATCCAAGCAGGGAAAGCCTGCAGGGAGTGAGGATGTTTCTGCCACAGCTCTGCTCAGTTACAGCTATCCTCCAGGTATCACTTAAGTGGTATTTGGGTAAGACATATTTCTGCCCAGGAGGGCAGGGAAAAAGATTATTTCATTAAGTGACTGAGGCACTGCATGGCCAAAGCCACTATTACACCAGGTTTGATTTGAAACGGTGAGAGGTCAGACTCTCTCAACACTGATCTCCCAGGGGAGAGGAGATAAGGCAGAGTGCTAAGATTTCCACGCTCCCACATGAACAGATAAGGTCTGAATGAGCAGCCTCATCTGTAGGCTGCTTCCCTAAGTGTTTTTCATAGCTTTCACTGGAAACCCTCATACCTTTCTACAGTGAATCACATAATTATGGTTTCCACAAGAAATTCAGAGCAGGATCTCCTCCCACAAAATTTCCTCTCACCTGCACTCCTTTCATCACCAAAGATGACTATTTGTCAGCACTATTTCTATTGCCGAAAGGGTTCACAAGCAGCTCAATTTAGCAGCCAGAGCCAAGAATATTTACCCATGCGCAAGCTTCTAAAACGTGTTTGTGTGTGGCATGAGCATCTTCATGAGGGATCATTCATTCAGGACACACTTGCAGTCTCGATGTGTTCTCCCTGCTAAGCAAGGACCTTCTTTTACAACAGACAACCTCCATCATCAGGAGGTTACCTTCCAGTTTCCCAGGAAAGCCTTGCTCAGATGGAGATATAGCTAGCAGGATGCAGCCCCATTAATCTCTGCCGTCCCAGATCCTCATGCCTGAGCTGTTCCCTGTCGTAGGAGGTTCCCTCTTCATTACACCCTCCCACGTGCAACAGGAACATAATAGCCCGGTTAAACCTGACCCTGGTAAACTCCAAATACAGACAAGACACTGCTCTGAAAGTCACCAGTTAAGTCATCTTTTAGCAGCAGATCATTTCTGATGTGAAATGTTTGCTCCCATTCCCTCAAAAAAGCAAGCCAGAGTTTATCACTAGCTCTGCAAGTCCTTTCTGAGAGAGTCACCCAAGAACCTGCGCTGACACAGGTGCCAGTGTTCCAGAGTTGAAAGTGCTGCTGTAATTACACGTGACTGCTGTATAAACTCCAGTTTTGGTTGCTCATAACTTTATCTATAATTAATTGTTTAGGCTGAAAATTTCTCCAGCTGGATTCAGCCTCAAGCTAAACTCTTCCATTTTGGCTGAAATGGCTTGTGTCAGGATCTCCCAAGAATATATTTAAGGAAAAATATTCTCTTTTGCCCCTGTTAAAAGGGTCTTTTTGTAATTTACTGAAATGTTCTCACAACTCCATGCTTCTAAAAGCAGCACCTTGAAATACTGTCAAACTTGACTGTTGTGAAACACATCTCTTCATATTGTCAGGGGGAGAGAAGGGTCACAACTTGTCCGTTTTCAGCCTCAGACTTAAATATATAAAAACATGTATATACGTACACACACACACACACACACATATTTAACTCTGACTACCCTCAGTGCTGAGCAAGCTTGGTGCCCCACTGTGCCAGACACACTCGTGAGGGGACACACACAGAATCCAGCAGAGACCAAGGACTCTTCTGCAGCTACAGGGCCTGGTAGAGCTTACACTGCAAACGTGCCTTTTGGCTGCAGGTTCTCTGAGGTGCCAGGCCAGAAGAGAGCTGGAGGCAGGTCAAGCTGAGCAGAACACAGACACTACATGTCAGTGAACACAGGAGAAGCAGCTACTGAAAAGAGCCTGTGATGAGCCTGGCCACAGAGCAAGGTCTGACCTGTGGGCAGTGAAGATAACCCTGGGTGCATATGGAGCAGCAAAGACAAGTCAAAATGTTCAAAAGCAGTTCAGTAAAAAACTTCCATCTACTCTGAAAACAGCCAGAGGTATCTCTACAGAGGTCTGTTCTACAAAGAGACAGAAGTGGAGAAAACAAGTATATGATCACTCGTGATAAAAAGCACAGTACAATGCAAGGGGGATGAATGCAGCCTGCACGAACAACCTAAAGTTTCCTTCTTCAGGAATATCTGAAGTTGAAACCTTATGACAGGCTAAAGGTGCTGTACCCACTTTCAGAGGGGGTGCTTACCCAGTGATTTCTGGTCATGCAGAAAACAGGCAGAAAGCACATCTGGCTGCAGAGGACAAACCCTAGAAATGCAGGAAGTCTTGAAAAATCTGAATGGAAAAGTGAAAATCACTTCATTAAAAGTTTTACCAATGCAATAGAGTCATTAGGAATTTACCAATCCAGAGATGTCATTAGGAAAAGGAAACCCCAGCACGCATCTGCCTCCGAGCTAACCAGGAAAGCAAAACTGCCCCACTCTAACTAAGAAATTAAAACACTTACAGACAGTTCTTACTACTCTGTGAACATGAGTCAGTACAAGTGAAAACGGTGCACAGATGGGCCAGCACAGAAGCAACAGAAGTGCCATGATATTTACAAAAGGGAAAAAAAAAAAATCTTCCTTTACAAGTGTAAATATACTAGAGAAATCATCCGCTCGCAGCACAAACTGGGCTTCGATGTAGCAAACACTCCCACCAGGAACGGCACTGGCTCCGCGGGAGGAGTAGGCATGGTAGACGTTGCATCTGGAAGACAGTAGGCTCAAAGCACTGAGCTTTTCTAAGGAGTCACAACACACAAAAACATGCCAGAAAACACAGACCATTTATTCTATAGTCTTCTTGCAACCAGCAGCAAGAGACCAAGCACTGTCCCAGGCCATGCAGAGATGCTGAGAAGGAAAGAACTGTGGCGAGTGTTGGGTCTAACAGCTGGAAAGAGCATCGTGACAGCCCCGCCAGCCTGGGCTCTGGTGCACTGCCCACGACACGAGACATGCAACAGCTTAAAGACACACAAATCAAAGCTGGTTGTGCTCTGCATGGAGCCAAAAAAGCAGCACCTGAAGCACTCTGTCCAGCTCTGGGGTCCTCAGTACGGGAATGACATGGACCTGCTGGAATATGACCAGAGGAGGGCCATGAAGGTGACAAGAGGGGAGGTGATCCAGGGAGACCTTAAAACACCTTCCTGTACCTAAAGGGGCTACAAAAAGACGGAGACAAACATTTTACCAGGGGCTGTTGTGATAGGACAAGGGGTACTGATTTTAAATAAGAGTTGACTTTAAGTAGATGCAAGGAAAAGTTTTTCCACAATGAAGGTGGTGAAACACCGGCACAGGTTGCCCAGAGAGGTGGTTAACACCCCATCCCTGGAAACATGCAAGGTCAGGTTGGATGGGGCTCTGAACAACCTGACATTTGGGCTGAACTAGATGACCTTTAAAAGGTACTTTCCAACCCAAATCATTCTATGACTTTTGGGGCCCTCAGCCTCTTACAGAGCAGCAATAACACAAGGGGTCTTTTTCTCCAGTCTCTCTCAGGTCTCCCCCTCAGTGCAAGCTGCTCAGTTCACAGCGAGAGCACGGGGCTGAGCTCACCAGTCTAATCACATTCCTCCCCACACGTCTTCCCCTCACCTGTAAAACAGCAGTAACAATATTTACACTTCTGCAGTTGGCTTAAGATGTGGTAATGAAAACTTAATTATCATCAGTACTATTAACCTGTGAGGAACAGCTCACAGGCCGACCACAGCAGGAACGAATCGAGCCCAAGGAGCCCAAAGTGGAACTGCAGGAGACAGCACAAATCTCTTCCCAGTGATAAAAAGGTGTGGCAGCTTTGAATGGGAGAGAAACAGCTTCCCCATCACTTATGAACTTGTTTATAGTGAATTATCACAGAATTTCATCATGGGTTTCCAGTTTGCAGGTCAGGCAAACTCCTGCCATTCAGCTGCTCTGCCCGCTGACTCTGCAGTGACACACATACTTGTGTTCTACGGGAAAACCATTTTTAAACAATAAATCCGGCCTTCCAAACCTCTCGCCTCCCCCGGGTCCCTCTAACAACTTTTGTGGGCTTGTGCTACATTGTCTCACTCTTGAAGACTTTTTTTTTCCCCCAGTGTTGTGTGAAAGACCCAAGCACAGCAGGAGAAATTAATTAACAGAGCAGACAGCTATTCTGCCATCAAATGAACAAAATGGAATAGTACCAGAGACTTACACTTACAGTCACCCCTAAGTGTTTCACATGACAACAGCAGGCAAAACACAGTCCAGACTGTTGTTTTAATGTTGATAATATTCCAAAATCCACAGTGCTTACCAGTTTCTCAGTGGAAATAAAACCTTTGACACCAGTGGGAATTCTGTCTGGGCACGAAAGCTGGTTGTTATACTGTGATCCAGCAATAAGTCTGTTTTGATTGTCAGATGTTTAGCACCATTCCCTTCTACGCTTGCCCAGAGCACCTGGACTGACAAGCAGAGGACAAAACTTCAGTGGAATTGTGTTAGACACGAATACATCTGTGCACTCACGTGCTTTCTGCCAAGGCTTGTGCTGGTGAAGAGTTGATTCTGTTCTCCACTGTGGGCAGGGTTTATTTATACTTTGCAATCACCTCCCAGCAGCTGGAGGGCTGCCTGATGTGTCAGCCTGCTCTGCTGCAGAGCATTAGCTTTTTGCATCTCAGCTGGTCTGTTACTGCTGTACACATCCTTCTCAGATGCAGACCAGGACCAGGTGCAACAAGGCTGCTAATTTCCTCCAAAATCATGAAGATGTTGAGGAATATAGGGGGAGGAAAGGGGAGAAGGAAAGCATTATGGTACAGGACAGTAAGAGGAAAAAGAGTTAAAATTAGGAACAAAATTCAAAGGCGCACAAGTGCAAGACAGCATCATTTCAGGCATATGTCAAAATAGTGTCAGATTTTTCTCTGTTATCTAACAGTTAAACACCTACCAGCTGTGCTTTTTGCTAGCCCTGGAGTTTTGCTGCACCTGGAGGACCTCTCTATGACATCAGCAGTAGAAACAACTGGGTTTGTCAGCAGATAACCTCATTCAAAAGCAGGTTGAGTAACCCCTTCCACTCATGTCACCATGAGGGCCACGAGCAGAGGTCACGTCACAGACTCCATATGGTGGAGACCAGCCCAAGCACAAGAGCAGCCATGGGAAAATGGCCTGAATTTTATCAATTTTTCCTAGTTTTAAGTCACACGTAACAGCACTTAATATTTGTCCCCAGAGTTTGATAAAATCAAAATTATCCCCATAATACTAAATTAAAAGCATCAAATTCATATCTATCCAGCGACCGTAGTGGAGATCACCAGCCTGTGGTGAGGAATGGTCCCAGCAAGGGAACACCTTGCATTCTGGGAAGAATTTACCCTCTCCAGAACTTGGGGTTCTTAACCCCCTCTCATTTACAGAAGATTCACAGAGAAAGAACCTGACACATGAGTGCATTTCAATAGGACTTTGAACCTGTAACATTATTTGATATAGAATTACTGCTCAGTTACAAAATTTTGTAGTGCAGTTAAAGAAAACCCAAATAACCTGCATGCAATAACTTAAGAATAAAACGTTAGTTTCCTTTTTTGTACATAACTTTTATTATACTCAATGGAACTTTTCCATTACAGGTAGAAGGATGAGAAAACAAAGCAAAGGATGAGTAAACAAACAAATCCTTATTTACAAAAGAGGGATAACATTGTCCAAGGAAAAATGCATATTAGATTGAGACTGTGATGATTTCCTAGGACAGTATTTAGATGAAAGAATCTGGGGTTTTAGTGGTTTTGGCCTGAAAAGCCTTCCCAAGGGACTTGTATAATTTAGCTGTGATAAGTCTCCCTTAGGTTTATGAGCCAAGAAGACAGACTCATCTCTCTTCCGCAAGAGCCAGCATCCAGAATTTGGCAACAAATTTCCTCCCAAGCAGTGTCAACCCTGAGTTGTACCTGCTCTTTGCCATTATACCAATCCAGGCACATAAATCACCCCATCCAGTCTGAGGGGAAAATCCCACACAGACACCTCGATTGCCCTGACACTACCTGTTCTGCACTCCAATTTCCACACTTCTCAGTCCAAATAAGTCTGCTTTATGCACTGTTTTATTACCTCAGGTAATACTGCACAGTCTCAGAAACAGGAACAAGGACTTTGGTGAAAGCAAGCTTATTTGTCTGAGGGTTTTGGGGTTTTTCCTGTAAAAAAAATATTCTCCCCATTTGTAACTATGAACATTCCTCACCAGTCCTCACCTCAGTCAGCCAAAAATCACATGAGGTCTTTCTGAAAAACTAAGTTCTGTGCAATGAAGTTATTAACTGCTGGGAAAGGCAGAAAAGCTTTTATACAGCTGTTCATTGATGCACTGAACGTCACCTTACACTCTGTAGCCCCTTTTTGGATTCTGCAGACTTCTGGAATAGGCTAAGAAAAAACAAAAATCTTGGCCAGAGAGACATGTTTTCTTTGGGTTCAGACCTCAGATTCTCAGCCAGCAATTTCTGTCCCTGGTGGAACTAAAAAAACACAAACAAACACACCCCCCACCCCCCACCCCCCTCAAACAACAACAAAACCCCCACAGAAAATAGGTTTGTCTGCTTTTCAGGAATCCAGAGAACAAATATGAATTCCTAAGACATTTGTAAGAGAAGTGAACTGACCCCAAAGTCACAGCATCCTTCCATCGAAGATCACAGTTATTCTGACAAAAGCCAGCAGTGCCTGGCTCCGGACCAGAGTGCTCCCAGACACGCAGTGCTGGGAAGTGGGAGGGGAGCAGCCTGGCCATGCCAGCTCCCGATTGGCACCCTGTGAGCCACATCCCTGTGCACACTCCAGTCGTGCTCCCACAGAAGGGGAGAGCCTGGTACACCTGCTGCTGAAGTCCCCATCACAGGTGCTTGAGCCTGTCCACGCAACAGCTTTAATGACCCAGAAACCTTTCACACAGCAACCACGGCTTGTGCTGCTCACTACAGCTTCAGACAGGTGCACAAACCCCTTGGTTTAACCAATTGGCTGTCATCCTGCAGTGAATGAGGCCAGAATTAATTTTCTCTTTTTAATTTATGTTTCAACATTTTTATTCTAAAACTGCACATGGATGCATGGGTACCAGCAGGCGCATTTTATGGGTACATAAACCATACCCAAGCAGTCCTGTTCTCATTCCTGCGTGCTCCTGTAGGAGCACACCACTCCTGACACCCAGTCTGTTGCTTGGTTTCCTTTCCTCTTTCCCTTTTAAATGGCACAGACAGCCGATGAAGAGCCAGGCACTCACCTTGACCCAGACTTGAAACTCCACCAGACTTTCTCAGCAGGAACAACCAGGTTTGAAATGAGAGGAAATGCTTGGCAGGTGTTCCCAGGGGACCGGCCAAAAATAAATGCACTCTCTAGTTAATTTCCACCGGAGTACTGCTAACATTTCTCCTTTAAGAGTGCGGCTGAAGCATTTGATTTACACAAGGTGAGGCACTTGTTTGCAGTCACCCGGCAGACCCAGCACACAACAGGGAACAGTCAAACCCATTTTAATCATCTGTGTAAGGTGCCCGCGCTCTCCATACAGACAAGGGATCTTTTAGGGTGTGAGTAACTGTAATTAGGAACCTACCTCTCACCTTTGATTATAGCGGTAGTCTAGACAGCTAGCTGGCAGAGAACTGACAGACTTAAAATTACCTTGTATAAATATTCCCCAATGCATCGGTTCTGCAAGGAAACAGACCGGAGGCTCTCTGGGAAGAGGGTTATACCGAGTAGTACTCGACACTTGGCAGGCAGTGAGGAGCAGGTAAGGCTGTTTACAGGGAGCTCTACTCAGCCGTGACTTCCGCCAAGCAACTCCCTGCATCCAGCAGGGCACGCCGCAGGCTGGGCGAACCGGGTCCCGAAACCCCCGAGCCGCTTCCTTCCGCTCAGCTGCTGGCACTGGAGGAGAAAAGTCTGCTGGATGTCAGCTCTGGCGCGGGACCAGAGCCGGCGGCATGGCGACCCGCCAGCCCATTGCTCAGGAAAACCTACTCCTGCCTTCTGCACGGTGATGCAGCTGTGACTGAAGAGCCCGGGAATATCCTCGAGCCCTGGAGCCGCGGGCTGCTGGGTGGTGAAGGCTGACGGCTGCTTGTAGTTCTCATCTCCTACTACTGCTTNTTTTTTTTTTTTTTTAAGGAACTACTGGGATTGTCACTTTAAGCAAGACTTTAGAAAACAAGGCACCTAGAAAATTTGGCCAAATGCATTATAGCTTCATTAAAGAATTTAAAAGCTTCCCCAAATTAGCAAATTTTTTACTTAAAAAAGAATCGTTGGATTTGAAAATAGTGCCATAAAACAATACCTCAGACAGGAGATAGACTAAGGTTGAAACGTAGTTCAGCCCCTGAAATTACTTGCTTTAAATTGTGTATTTTCATTTTCCATTCCAGATAACTGTGTAGCAAGGCTGAGCATTGCTACATGACAGCTCGTTCTGCTTTTAAAACAGCAGCACTTCAGTAGTAGCTAAATTGATGCTTTTTATGGGTCCATCACTTACCGAGGGTAATTGATTAGTGCCTGTGAGGGGCTCTGAGATCTAACGGATTACATGTTCTGAGCTTGCTAAATTATTTGAATAAATTTAGGAAGAAAAAGATTCAGAATTTTGTGTGATCCAGTATTACCTTTCCGAATCAGCATTTCCCCTTCCCGTATTTTGCTCAGAAAAAAAGCATGCTAAGCCCAGGGAGCAAGAAGAGTTGAGCATGACACCTGTTAAAATATAATGGAAAGCGAGTATATTTTTCCACTGAGAGTTTCTCTGATGAGTGTTTATTCCGCTATTTAAAGACTACGGCTTTAATCTAGCTCAAGAGAAGAAAACGGGAAGGTCACAGCTCCGTCGAGCTCGGAGCGATCCGACGGGCAGACGGCACTGCCGCCCCAAACATGCCATGTTCGAGGCTCCAGCCTCACAACACATCCTCTGTGGTGCAATTTGGAAGCATTTAAGCTCAGCTGCCTTAAACACAGCCCGAACCAAGAATAGCCTCGGCTCCCGGGCACAGGTCAGGCGATGCTGAGTCACTTGCTGGCCGGGGCCCAGGCTTTCCAGCTGCCTTGGGCTCGGCCTCCTTAAAGACACAACTTGTGCCTGCCGCACACAGCCCCAGCTCCAGCTGGGCATGACCAGACAGGGATAGCACCCTGGGATGCCAGGGGGTTTAGCCAGATGCACGATTCCAATATGAATTCCTGGTTCGTACCGCCCTGTTTCCCTCCAGCTCCGGAGCGCAGCACTGCTGCTGCCTTCCTGCCCATTCAAAGCTACATTCATACATCTCTTTGTAATTATGAATCAACTCCCAGGCATCGGCGCACACCCCAGGCTCACACAGAATGGCAAACAATATACTGTCACGGGTTGCATCAGCTGCACGATGCTCTCTCATGCCTTCAGGCTTGCTAAAGCTGATCCAACGCTAATATAATAATAGCCTTTTTACCCGCCTCCTCCCCCAACAATTACCGGAGGCTTGGAAAGCCATTGAAATGCAAATAGCACACGGAGAGGCTATTGGGAACCAGACCGGGAAGGTACAAATGCTGTCCTGCTAGTTTCCTTTAGTTAGACACGAAAGGGACTGTAATCCTGAATTTATCTTTGTACAAACAGGGAGAGAGGTAATATTGTGGATGTACAGACGGCCAAGTGTAGGAGCTGAAGCGCATCTTCTCCAGCACCGCTTCTCTTAAATCTGGGACCCCTTGGCTGCTGCAGTAGCAGAGAACTGCACAGCACCGCAGAGTCTGTAGCTCCGATGATACGAGCGTGCCCGACTACACAAACTGACAAACGCGCTCAGTGTGGGTTTGAAAGGTCTTGCCCCCAACAAGGCAAGGCACTGTGGAGCCTACAGTTTGCTCTGTGGCCACAGATGGAAGTCAGAAATACAGCATCCCTCTCCCTGTCATCCCACCACATCCTTCAAACCAGGCGCTTCTACAGAGGACAGGACCCCCTCCCCCGGGCCCCATCATGGTCTGTTTGCCTACTGTCTTTTCAGGTAATGTTTCCAACAAGGACAAAAAAGGGCTTTCTGGACCCAAGGCAGTCCTGACACTCGGCTGGAGCAGCCGCGAACAGCAGTATGTACCAGATGCTGTGAGGTGACATGGGATCGCCACGACCCAGGCACTTCTTCAGGCTCTCAGTCCCCAATAAAGCTTCAGGAATACCTCCTAAAAATAGGCCACATCCTCATCCCCTTTTCTGTAGCAAAGCAACCTATAAATATCACAAAGAAGATGTTTACCCTGTTATTAACAATTCCCCACCCCCGTTCAAAAGAGCTATAGAGAAGAGGGTCCAGCACCCGGTGCACAAGGGGTAACTTGTCTGCTTTGGCGAGAAGGCGGCCGAGGACAAATCTAGCGGCAGTTCACAGCGGCTCAAGGGCAGTTATTAGCACGACAGAGCCAACACAGCTGGGGGTGATGGCTAAAGGGTCAGTGGGAGGAGCAGACCGAACCCAGGAGAATCTTCTTGCCAAGGTAGTGAGACAGCACGGCCATTGGTCATCGCTAGGGAGGCAGGGGAGGTTTCAGCCCTGGAAGTTTTCAGACGTGGCTGTGGCTGATGTAACCTGGTGTCCATGGGTCCCGCTCCGATGGGGCCTTTGGGCTGGAGACCTCCAGAGGTCGCTTCCAGCCAACAATTCCATAGCTCCGTAACCTCCACGTTAAATACCTGACATTTAAAGGTGAAACTGCAGCAGCTCCTTCCCCTGTACTTCTGTCCTCTCCCTGGAGCAGGGCAGAGCACCCAGGCGCGCACCACCGCCCCATCCCAGCACCTCTGCGGTCTCCCAGCTGGAAGGCGCGGCCGTCCCCGCCCCGGGGGTGCTATCCGCGGGCACAAGGGGCTCCCCCAGCGCCGGGGTGCTGCTGCCGGGGGTGACGGACGGCGGGGGCCCGGCAGCAGCAGTCCCAACCCCTCCCTCGTTCCCTGCGCGCCTCCCCAGCGCTATCTGCCGCCCGGATCTCCCGCTCGGGTGAGCAGACGTGGGACTGACGCCGGCGGCAGCCCCACTCACGCCCGGCGGAAGGATGTGCGCCGGGGCCGCGTTTTCGCCGTGGGGAAAAGGCGGGCAGGTGCCGCGGCTCGGCCACCCCCCGGGGC
>WAAG01043334.1:0-23107 GCA_013390105.1 Tichodroma muraria | reverse complement strand
GGGTTTCTCGGGCTGGGTTTTTCTATTCCCCCCCCGTAGCACGGAGCCTGCCCCGGGGGGGCTCCCGGGGCCGGAGAGATGCGCCCCGAGGAGGGGCCCCAGCTGGGAGGATGCACCCCCGGGGGGATTGCCTCGGGAGGGGGCTGCACCCTTCGGGCCCCACCCTGCGCAGAGCACCCCGACTCCGCAGCGGATGGCGGGGTGCCAGCCTGTGCATCGGGGCCGGGCCACAGACGATCCTTGTCCCCCCTCCTTCTCCCGACCCCCACCCTGGGTCTGCCCCGCCTCCGGCCCCCCTGGCCCCGCGCCCGCCGATCGCGATGGGGCCGGTCCCGCACCGGTACCCCCAGGTAGGGCGGCTCGAGCCCTGCGTTAGGTGACGCTGCTGGTGACGGACGCATCTCGGAGCGCAGCGTCTGCCTTCGGGTGACTGTGTTCCAGCGATGCTTAAGATGTGCGATGCTGCAGGTATAAAGCTCTGGAGCAGCCTGGGGCTCAGCTAATCCTAAACAGAGGTAGCCATGGAGTCACCGCGAAAGCAGCTGGGGTTTGTCTCTCTGCTCGCTGAGCTGCTGGATTAGCGGATTCCCTGTGTGACCCAAATTTGTCGGGCTGCTGATTGTGTTCTCACCCTTTTTTTTTGGTCCCACTGTTATTTCTGCAGATCAGAACAGTCTAGCCCAGAAATCGGTCCCAGCTGAGCAGCAACTAGGAAGGAAATAAAAAAAATCCCGTTTTTAGGAGGGTGGGGAGGAAGAAATTAAAAGAAGAAAAGCTTACCACAACTCTTTGTCTCCTTAAAAAAATCCAACAGTACTCTTAAAAAGCTGTGTGTTTGAATTGAAAAGTCCTTCTAGAGGCTGTACAGAGAAAATAGACAGCAATTATTGTAAAAGGCCTCAGGAAAGTTTTTCTAAACAAAATCTGCTTTTAGCTAGGAGGCACCCGGCAAGTACAGACTGGTTAGAAGATACCACCACCATCAAAGCAGATAGTGAACTGAACCCCAAGCAGGTTTTGCTGTTGGAATAGATTAGGTTTTCCATGACTCAGCCTGGAATTAGTTTATTTGCATTTGGTACTTACCTGTTTGTGCACCTGGAATGGTAACAGTGTGGTAAGAGTTGCTTATGCTGACAAGGTTAGTGACTGCATTTTTAATTGATGGATATCAGTTTGACAGGCTGAGCTGAGATGGTGCATAAAATCCTGATTTTAGGTTAAAATATATATATATATAAAAAAGTCAGTACTAAAGCTATTTGCATTGTGTTTTTTGCAATGTGGGGAAACAAAAATGCTGGTCTGTTTCATTCTGGTGCTCTTGGGCTGCAGAGTCCAGCTCTTAAATATCCTTGGCTGTGCTTGTATCAAAATGAATTTCACTGAAACATTCATAAATCATTCCTGCCGGCGTGAGGCTTCACAGGTAATTGAACAACAGTGCTTGTCTCCTCTCCAAACTGCTTTAAATTGCCCCTCCGTGGCAATCGCCGTGTAAGGGGAAGCGGGCTCTGCTCTTGCCTCCGCTCCCGTGCAGAGCCTTGCCGACACGGGACACACCGAACAGAGGTGCTGGTGTGCAGCACAGCCTTTCCACGTGTGCTCTGGTTCCTCCCCCGGTGTATTCTGGCAGTGGCTCTCCCGACCCATGGGTGGGTGTCTGCTCCTCCCTCTTTCTCTCTCCCAAATGTGTTGGAACAGCTTTGCAGCACCCTGAGAAAGCCTTGAGAACCCTTCCACACCTGAGCACTGAACTGGCCTTTTGGATACTAGCACAACCTCCCTGCCATCATTCTGTACCCATGGGAAAATAATAGGTGGTGGGAAGGCAGTGGGTTTTCCCAGGCAGGGTATTTTTTTTTCTTTNTTTTTTTTTTTTTTTTTTTTTTTTTTTTTTTTTTTTTTTTTTGCTTCTTTTTCTGAAGCCGTTGCTCCAGCAGTGCTGAAGGCATGCTGTGGGCAGCCTAGTCTCTTGGAAGCTCAGAGATTTACAAATTACCAAGAACTAAGGATAACAAACAACAAAATCCGTACTTACCGTGATTCCTGCAACTGTGGTCCAGATCCACTACTGACACAAGACTGATATGTGTCTTGTCCGAGACTGCCCAGTAAAGCAGAAGCTAACTGCACTTTTTAATTGCAAAAAATGGGTTTGGGTTTCTCTTTGATCAAATTCTAGTGCATTTCCCTTCATTCATGGCTGTGTGCTTCAGTGCCCTATCAGGCACAGCTGTGCTGCATCCGTCCGTGCCTCCAAGCTGCCTCTGCCCACAGCCCGTCCCTCTGTGGCTGCAGTGCTGGAAACAGGCACTGCTTGTAGGCAAATGCCAAACCAGTGCTGCTAAAGTCTGCCGTATTCCCAGCGTGTTGGGGGGCAGAAGGATTAGAGTATTTTGCAATGGTGGAGAAAACCAAACACCCTGCAAAGCCTCTTGGCTGTAGCCATTGGCAAGCATTCCCTATGCCAGCACGTTGCATGGTGTTTTAAATTCACAGATCTGTGACTTTTCCAGAATGTAGTTATGTTTCATGTTTATGAGTCATCCAGAGTTAACCACATGCTTGTGGAAAACAGTAAGAGTTAAACAAGAAACTTTCCACTCTTGTTATTTTCCCCTCTCCTGTCCTCAGTCTCATAAGCCAGTACAGAAATGGATTTTCATGGAAAGCTTGCAAATTTGACATCTGAGGGCTTTTCAGAGGGAGCACAAGGTTTCCTCTCACAGGCCAGGCAGAAGGCACACGCACAGTTTTTGTGCTCTACGTTTTGTAAGAAAAGGTTGAAGAAAAACTTCCCTCTACAAGCGGCATTAGGAGCAGTTGGGCGTCCTCCAAAGTTGTCGTGTCAGCACTGACAAGCTGTGTTGTCACCCATGTGCTTCATAGGCAGCATCTCACAGATCACCTCACCTCTCGAGTGTTACTACCAGCACCCACCAGCAATTACAATAATTGCTTAAAGGTGAAAGCAATATTAGTATAATTAGCTATATGTAACTGTTGAACAGATGGCTGCAGTCACTGCGGGCGGCTCCCCTGCACCGACTCCACACGGCAGTGCCCAACGGAGAGCACGGAGAAAGCAGGAAGGAGCCATCTCTTTTCCAGATGTTTTTTTCAGGTGTCTGGACTCTGCTTTGCACTGGGCAGCCATGGATGCAGCTGGCAGAAAAGGGGGTGCCAGTGCCAGGTGACCCTGTGTCACTGTGCCCCATCACTTGGTAGGGTCAGTCACCATGGATGTTGCAGAAGAGTTGCAGGGAGGAATTATTTGGAGTAGAAGAGAAAGGCTTGGTTTGGCATTGTTGTCGAAACTGAAGGAGATAGCAGCATTGTATAAAGCTGCTAAAAATCTTTGTTATAATACATTATTGTGTTATTAAAGTTATAATTACCAGGTATCACTGGTGAGTCAAAGTAATACATTTAAAGAATAATTTTTACTTAGATAATGTCTTTAGTGTGTATGACAAAGCAGAAAAAGCCAAATTGGTTTTCTTACAAATTATCTCTGATCTTTGAACACATATGCATTAATTAAATGTGCCATACTCAGATATTTATGTACATAGCTGTGGAAATAATTAATTTCCATGGTTCTACTTGTATTTTGAAACTTTTTCTTTTACCAGCCTAGTGATAAATGTGCTTGGTGCTGGGTACACAGCCTTCCTCTTGGAGCTTTGCTTAGTTTCCACTACAGAGCCTGAAGAGGTAGAAAGACCCAGAAATGGTGCAACTTCGCCTGGCACATTTTCTCACCCTAGAAGTTCTTTTGGCCAGAGAATCACAGAATCAATTAGGTTGGAAAAGACCTGTGAGGTCATTGAGTCCAACCTATGACCGAAGACCACCATGTCAACCACACAATGGCACTGAGTGCCACGTCCAGTCTCTTAAACATCTCCAGGGATAGTGCCTCCACCATCTCCTTGGGCAGTCTGTTCCAATGTTTAATCACCCTTTCAGTGAAAAAAATTCCTCCTAATGTCCAACCTAAAATCACCATGCAACCTTATGCCAATGCAATGCTAGGCAGAAGAGGTTGCATCCCCCCCAAAAATCAAACCATCCCATCCAGGGCGATGTTTCCAGCTGGTGCAGGCCTGCTCTGAGCCCCTGCTTTGTGACCCAGGCACAGGCTGTGTTCTGCTCCAGGTGCTTCTGCTGGGGTGGGTGTTCAGCCTGGCCCCACTCGCCAGGCCCCAGCTACTGCTGCTGGTGACAGACTGTCTCTTGCTCTGTCAAGAGACACTGAGCCCATGCCATGCAGGTATTATTTGAGGAAACTGGAATTTGTTATTTTGAACCACCCCGACCCCAGGACAGCACTAAACTTTGAGCTCATTATGCTTTTAAAAACACCCACAGATCCCAAACAGGTCTTTCACCTCGTGCAAAAAATAAAGCATTTTTAAGTGAGGTCAAACATATATTTGAAAAGATAGCATATTCTTTCTTTCTTTCTTGTAATGATGGTCTTAACTGAGTGAATTATTTATACTTTCACAGAGAAAATCTCAGAGCCACAACAGTTTGCAAACAGTTGGGTTTGTAAATGTTGGTGCTATTTCCTCTCCAAGTAGGGTCAGAGAGAGTGAGAGACCTGTTGCTGGACTTCTCTTTCAACTCACTGAGCACCTAGTTTTATGTTTAAATTATTTCATGCCACATTAATAGCACAGAGTGCTCTGATTATATGGCACCTGTTCCCCTGGTGATGGGGATGCAGCATGTGCTGGGCATGGGAAGTAGCAGAAGCTGGATACATACCCCAAACTCCCCTTTTAAGAGACGTTTCCAGATTCCTCTATGAAAGCAAGGAGCCAAACTCACCTTATTGAAAACAAGCTGCTGGAAAAGGCTGAGGGATGTGAGGGAGGCACGGCTTCCCTCGCTGTGGGCGAGCCAGGAGGGGTGGTCTCACAGCTGCCGGCTGGGTGGTTAAAAATCGCCACCAGTTCCTGCACCACCTGCTCAAAATTATCTCCAGCAGATCTCTGTTGCTGCTTCCTACTTGGAGGGTGCAGCCTCCCACCCTGCTGTCTCCTTCCCCTGGCAGCACCACGTGGATCTGGGGTGCTCCAGGAGCAGCAGAGCCGAATGACCCAGAGCACAGTGGGAGTGTTGGTGGGCAAGGAGGGTGCAGAGAGTGAGCGGCACAGGTTGGAGTCTCAGCCTCTCCCCACCTGACCCGAATACCCCATGTTTGCACGGGGAGGTGCTTGGGGAGGCGGGGACAGCAGTGGCCAGGCGGGAGCCCCTGCAGTGCAGCTGTGGTGACAGGGCAGACAGATGCCCTCAGCCGGAGGAGAAGGCTGAGCCTCCCGTGCTTTCCCAGAGCCCTGCTCCATCTGTCAGCATTACCCGAGTCTTCCTTCCCACTACTGCTCTGCTTCTCATTTTAAATAGCACAGTTCGACAGGAGCATCACATCCCAAGTGATGAACCAGCAGTTTTACAGTGTAATTCCCTATTTACCTACTTTTAACTACAGCACCTCCTCTTGATCTTTATCTGATGAGAACAATCATTTTCCACTGGGAATCAGGTGATAAGCATTTAATCTCCTGCTTCAGTTTTCTTTGGGCTCCTGCATCGCTGACTTTGTCATCAGTTCTGCACTGAGTTATGAACAAAACACTTTCTTGCCACAATTTGTTGTCTGGTTGATAAACAGGCATTTTTGGCAATAGGCAAATTCATAGTCATTACTTAATGCGTAAGCAGAAATCAAATGGCTAATGTGAATGTACATTGCAATCTTTCTGGGTGGACAGCAGGCAGGAAAGCATGGAAGCAGCTGTTGTGGTGTAATCCCAGCTGGCAACTCAGCTGCACACAGCCATTTGCTCACTCCCCCCATGTCGGGATGGGGGAAAGAATTGGAAGGGTAAAAGTGAGAAAACTCGTGGGTTGAGATAAAGGCAGTTTAACAGGTGAAGCAAACCAAGGAATTCATTCCCCACTTCCCATGGCTCAGCCCTCCCCAGGACAGCAGGGCTCCGTCACCTGTAACAGTGACTTGGGAAGACAAACACCATCTCTCCAAACCTGCCCCCTTCCTCCTCCTCCCCAGATTTATATGCTGAGCATGGAGCCGTATATCCCTCTGGGATATCCCCCGGGTCAGCTGGGGTCAGCTGTCCTGGCTGTGTCCCCTCCCAGCTCCTTGTGCAGCCTCTTGCTGGTGGGGTGGGTGAGGAGAGGAAAGGCCTTGGCTCTGGGTGAGAACTGCTCAGAGATAATGAGAACAGCCCTGAATTACCAGCACTGTTCTCAGCACAAATCCAAACCACAGCCCCATACCAGCTTCTATAAAGAAAATTGTTTCTACCCCCACCCAAACCAGCACATCCCCCAATTTTCAGCCCTGCACCTACAATTATAGGAGGAAAAGGAACTTGCTGTGCTTTTGGACCTTCACTAGGAATCACAAACCAAGTGAGCTACTCTTGGCCTAGTAAGGCTGGGTGAGGGCTGGGGGCTGAGGCATAGAGTGGTTTCAGCTCAGATCCTGCTCCTGTCCCAGCCTGACAGGGCTGGCTCTCAGCAGTGCTGCACCAGACCATGTCTGTCTGGGGAAACCAGCTGGGCAGTGATCATGGCACCCCCACATCTCCCCTTCCCTTGTTGCCAGGGCACTAATCCAGTTCTCCAGCAGAGGCCTGCACACAGCATCTGGTGGGGACAAACCCGAACCCAGGGTGTCACTGTTTTTTTTTCCATCACTGAAAAGTCATCTTTAACCATTCTCCATCCTGTGCAGTTAGTTCAGTGTTTATTTCCCCTTGGCCTCTTGCAAAGTGATTGGGGTGTGGGAATTAAATAATGCTGTCCACATCCTTTCTCCTTTAGGTACATACATTGCTCTTCCTTAAAAAAATTCCCAAACAAACAGCAAGAAAGTGGAAAGGAAAAGCAGTTCCCTTTCTTGTCACATACACCTTTAAGTTATTGAGGGTTACACCTGGGGCATTTCCCCACAGTCCCAGGGAGGGTCAGAGATTTGCAGAGCTCCTGTGAGGGCTGGGACAGGCTGAGCTCGTCCTGCCCTCCTTAGTCCTTGGCCGCAATGTCCTGGTACCCAGTCCAGGCACAGAAAGTTGGGCATCACCCCATCCTCATCACAGGTACAGAGCTGGGCTCAGGCAGACCCCAGAAGGGAGGGAACCTTAAATATTTCTGCTCTTAGCCTTTCAGCCTTTTGCTCTGGGTGCAATTGATCTGGGTCTAATTGAAAGCAGGTTTTGGCAGTACTGTGGCAGAGCCCTCTTTAACACAAACATCAAAGAACAGTTATCATATTAAAGTTGCTTAGAAAACAACCTGCTCCATGCGCTGAGATGGCAGAGAGCCCTGGAAACCTGGAAAGCTCTGAGTGCTGATACTGAAGAAAACTGTTTTGATTGGCATCTTGTCTTGCCAGAGCAGGGCTACCTGGTCTGGGACCATCCTGTGATGGAAGAGCTGCTGAAACATTTGTTTCACGTGGGGTCAGAGAGAGGACACTGCCGTATAGCCAGAGATGGCACAGACCTGGCAATCGGCTGTCAGCCCAAGGCATTTCATGGGAAACCCCCATACAAAGCCTTTCCTGGCTGTGGTCCTGCTGACCTTGATGGGGCTTTGCTTTCCCTCAGAGCTGTTCAGGGTTGCTGCTGGCACCCGGAGGCATTTGTCTGTTTGTGGTAGGGGCCCTCAACAAAGCTACCTCAAAACCCTTGAAAGCTACCTCAACCCTAGGTAGCTTTCAAGAGTTCCTTGCAGCCTCTGTGCCAGCCCCTGGTAAACAGGGTGAGCTCTGTGTGAGCCAGTTACCAGATGCAGCTGCTGGCAAAGACAAGTCAAGGGCGCTTCCCTCTGGGGTTTTAAATCTTGCTGTGGAGGAGTGGGAAGGGCTGTGCAAGAGGGCAGCAGACGAGAAACTCCTCCCTGCTGTGTTTTTTGTCTGGTGTCTGCAGAGGGAACTGCTGGCGGCTCCCGGTGTGGCTGTGGCAGCAGAGTCTGAGCCCCCAGCTGCTCCCCCGGGGCTGTGGGACATGGCAGGGTGTGCAGGGTAGTGCTGCTTCTTTAGGTGCTTTGGAAGCAAGCTGGAAGTCTGTCCTTCCACACCAGATGGGGGGAAGATGCATTTGGACCTTTGTGCAGCCCTCAGCATGGTGCAGGCTGGATGGGCACTGCATCCCTTGAGCATCCAGTGTGTGGCCAAGCAGGTCCCAGTGATGGCTCACCTTCTGCTCACCAAGATGCCCTTTCGGCCCTGCCCCACATCCTGGTGCCAGTGATGTCTGCTGGGAAGGAGCTTGATGCAGGCTGGTTTTGCTGGTCATGTTTTCCTTACCAGCTCTATCGCTCGTGCTTATTAAAGTGTAGAGCTTATTGGGTACCACTGCCAAATAATTTATATTATTCCTAGTAAGCCTTGAAATCAAATTGCAACAGACACCTGCTTCTCATGCGGCTGCCCCGGCGCACAGAACCGTGGTGTTACCCGGTGGCTTAGAGCCCAAGTGACGTGTGTTGCCCTGAACTGCAGACTTCAGAGCTTGCACTGGGGCTGTGCTGCCTCTCCTGCCCTATCCTGGGGCACTGGCTAGAGGAAAGGGCAGAGCTGGGGTTGTCATGGAGCTGAGGTTCCCAGCAGGGAGCCGAGGGCAGTGTAAACGCTGGAGCCTGCACAGGTCAGGACAGCAGTGCCCTGGCTCTAGTGGAGGCTTTTAGGCATTTCCCTTAATAGGTTTCAAACACAACCACCATCGGTCCCTCCACAAAGAGAAAGTCTTCATTATGCAAATTCTCATCTTAAAGCTTTATTCATGTGCTTCCTGGCAGGCTTTCCTTTAATCTCAAGAGCGAGATTGCTTGGAATTACCATACACCCTTGTTAATTGCATTAAAAAAAAAAAAAATCAGCAGAGGTTGTTTTTGCCATAATCAAGAGTGATTTTTGATTAGTACTTCTGAAAATCAAAATGTTTCACTGAGAATAGAGAACAAGGACAGCAGCATTCCCTCATTCCCTGCAAGGAGCAGGGGTCATCCCAGCTGGGAGAATGTGTCCCACTGCTCTTTTTCCACTTCTGGGAGAATGTGTCTCACTGGCTGGATTGATGTATCCCCAGCATCAGCTATTGGTCCCAATGCTGGGGATGCAGGGGGCTGTTTCTCCCACACTTTGCTTCCCAGCATAGCCCTTCCACCCCTTACCCTGGCAGGCTGCTGACAGCTTGCTTGTGCAGAGCAGCCAGTCTTCTCTGGAAGCAACTGAGGAGGTAGAATGGAAGTTCAGAGTCTGCTTTTCAAGGCAGAGCTACCTTGAGGAGGACATTGGTGCTGAGGAGGAGGCAGCCTGGCCTCTGCAGGGTACAGTGCAGCTGCAGACAGAAGTTGCCCTTAGCCATCTGCCCCACCAGCACTGCTACCAGAGACTGTCTGTGACACCCCAGCTCCCAGGAGCACTGCTCTCCCTACACGCATGGAGCTGTGCTTTGGCCTTAGCAGTCAGCAAGAATTTGTGACTCTCAAGTAAATTTCCCACACATTTGTCAGTGGCTGGGGCCAGTGCCCAGAAAGCAGTGGTGGAGGCATTGGCGAGTCCGAAGCTCTGCTCTGTCCTGACCGGGATCTGCTCTGCTCTGGCCGATGCTGTTGTGCCATCGCCTGCACCAGGAGAGGACCCTGGGCACACTCAGTGCTTCCCCAGGCACCCCAGCTTTTGCAGGGTAGACCCATGCCCATGGAGGAGCAGCCATTTACTTCCCACAGACTTCTGGGGCTGTGTCTCTGCTGAGGTGGCAGAAACCCCACGGTGAGGATGCAGCCCAGAGGTCCAGCAGCACGGCTCAGGTCAACCCCTGCTTCCCCAGTGCCCTGCCCAGAGGTCCCAGCACAGCTGTGGGTGCCCAGCCTCCCGTGCGTGCCAGCATCATAACTTGGAACCAAAAAGATGAGGTTGGTCACTGGGGACACCCTTTTGGCTACCACACTATTTGCTTTCCTGCTTTCCTCCTGCTCCCTCACCTGCTGTGTTGCTCCTAAGGTGGGTATATAAAAGTCAGGCAGTTGGAATTACTTTCTGCTGCCCTTGTACCTGCTTTGCATTCTCCCGTAATCTCCCAGGCTGTCAATCTCGTACTGTCGCAGGCTCTCTATTCCCAGGGAAGCTAAACACATATATATTGCACAAAGAGATCCGTGGGCTGGTGCTAAAAATGGAATACACCTCGCTCTGAGTGCTGCAGACGGCCTGGCAATATACGGGGTGTGAATTATGATACTGTAATTCAAGCTTTGTCAAACAGAGGGGCTTAATTAGAATATATATATAATTGTAAAAACTAAAAAGCTGACGAGTACAATTGTGTGTTTGAGCTGCCTGCTACAGAAAATAATGAGGAGAGAATACATTAAGGCACAAAAACCTTCTACCTTCAAAGAGCAGCTAGCTCTGATTAAAAATACTCCTGGCAAGGGAAGGGGACTCAGCAAGAGGTGGGGGAGTCTGCAGTGCTGGCTTGGCCATGACTCTCACCCCTGTTCTACAGCTTCTGCCGGACACAGCTGCAGCCTTGGGTTCCCCCCACCTCCCCACTCTGGCTTTGGGGGATTCATATTGGATGCCATGTGATGTCCCAGCTTATTCTCTGTGGACTGTCAGATTAAATAAAAATATGGGAAACATACATAATATGCGTATTCCCCCTTCGCCGTAGAGCTGCGGTCCCGTGGGTGCTCCACTGCCCATGGCTGGTGGCACACAGGGCTGGAATTGCCCCCAGTTTCCCCAAGGGATGTGCATTTTCTCCCAGCAGCCAAAGAGCAGAGTTCTTCCGAACACTCAGTGCAAGGATAGGGGAAAAGAATGACCCAAGCTGTCCTAGTCATCAGCCCCGACCAAGATCCCCTCCTGCTCCTCAGCACTGAGCAACAGCAAAGGGGGGTTTTGCACATCACTGCTGTTGTGGCCCTGTAACAGGCTGTAGGTGGGGATGTCCTACGGGAGAGGTGACATGTCAGGGCATGCACAGCCCCGACTCTGCTTCATGGGCCTTATAGACAAACTCTGCTGCAGCTCAGCAGCCTGAGTGCTGATGTGGAGGAATGGGCCCCAACCTCTCCCAGAAAGTATAAACCCTTACTGTAAAGATACTGTGCTGTGCATGAGTTTCCATCAGAGGATGGGCTTTGGAAGCTCCACTCCTCCAGTGATTGTGGAGTAGTGTCAGGGCCCCAGGAGCAAAGGGATTGCGCAGGACAGTGCAGGGAGCGGCAGTGCTGCCTCCAAAAAACTGCATGTGCACAGTAAACCTGCATACCAAGAGCTGGTGAGGTTTTCAGCATCTGGCCATGAAGTACCAGACTTGTAACCACTTAATAACAGAGTAAAAGAATGAGGAGAGCATTCCAGTCTTATCTGTTGGAGCAAGCAGGGGAGTTTGTGTGCCTGTGATGGCAGCACTCAGTTATTGATCTGTGAAAGGTCTAATACATCTCTGTAACACCCTTTGCATGAAATAGAGATGTTTTCAGCTTCAGTTAACTGGCAGTCTATTATTAATCCTTGCCAATGCCTAGGGGAATCCTGGAAAAGGGTGTTGGTTTGCCGTGGGCAGCACTGGGAAAGCCCTGGGTAAGGGGCTGTGCGGAGCACTGCTGCTCCTTGGGAAGGTTTAGGGTTAGGTCCCTTATACTGGGCAATTCAGTGCATCCACAGTTTTCCCAACCCTCACTTGGGCAACATTCCCACCTCTCCCACCAGTGTGGGGAAAGCCCCCAGGATGCAGCTCCAGCCGAAAACTCTTTAGCAGTTGTTGTTTACCTCAGCCCCATGAGGATGGAGGGCCCTAAGCCCTTTTGCCCCCCTTGGCCCCCTCATGTGCCAGCAGGCTCTTTGGAGAGTGGTTTTGGAAGGGGCACCCTCCTCTCATCCTGCGGGGAGAGTTGCCAAGGGAGCTGTCACTAAACCCAGGGAGGTTGTAAGTGCTTCCTCAGCTGGCAGGTCCAGTGAGCCCTCCAAAGCCACACGGGGGGAGCCCATTTTTTGGGACACTGCCGGGCCCGTGTCCCCATTGGGGGAACATCTCCACAGCCCAACAGTGCAACCCACAGCCCCCACAGCCCTTCATTAGAACGTGTGAGCTGCACACCCTGCAGCTGTCCCCTCCTGCTCTCGGTATTTGGGTTCCCACACAGACGGCGAAGCACGGGGAGGGCACACTAACACAGGGCTCGGCATGCAGCAAGTCAGTGCCTTAGTATTGACTTAATCATGGAGAGCAGAGGGAGCGAGGGAGAGGGATGGGAGGGCTCCTGGCATATTGATGCCAGTTGGTGCTGCCACCACATCCCTCCTGCCAGCTCACATGGTGACGGAACATTTTCCTCGTTCGGGTTGGTAACGCTTCTCATCCCACCAGAGACACGACGTGGGTTTCCCCTTCTGCCTATTTTTAAGCATGCTTTTAAATAGAAAGACAGAAATGATGAAGTCCTGTTAGTTCCTGGAAATCCAGTAAAGACTGGGGAAGAAGCCATTCTGGGAAAGGAAGACTACACGAAATTGTCAGACTGACAAGGCTGGGGCAGTTGGCCAGCACAGTGATGAGTGATTTGAGTCTCAGCAGGGATGTTGGTGGTTTGGCAGCCCCCTGTGCAAGCCCTGGAGCTGGGCAGGTGTTTTTCAGCACTGTGGATGGTGTTGCACGTTTCTGACTTTGCTCCTTCGCACCGACAGACCACTTGTTAAAGCTGTGCTTCACCCAGGCTGTCAGAGCAGCATCGCCTTTCTCACAGCGCAATATTTCACCAGCAATAAGGCCCAAGAGGGAAAGATTTTGGGAAGGGAGGAGAGAGGCCTGGAGGGAGGCTAAGGGTGGCAGACACAGCCCTGCTACGCTGAGCAAGAGGCTCTTCTGCGTGCCTCTCCCTGCGGATTTCACACGGATTTTCCCTGCATGGCCTGCTGCTGGCCGTTCCTCCAGGCTCGCAGGGAAGCGCTGGCATCATTCAGCTCCGACACTCTTTCTTTACACACCCCCTCCAGCAGTGCCTAATGTCAAGCCTTTGCCAGGGGGGAGAAGCCCTCAGCGACTCCCGGCCCCTGGCCCTGCACATACATCACATGCATCACCCTCAGGGCTGCTGAGTGTACCTTTAACAGACGGCAGATGAGATGAGAGGTGATGTGTGAGTAAGTGGAACCGGAACTGCAGCTGTTGCAGTACTTAGTGACCACTCTAGTAGAAGTTTTTCACTGAAATGCTGATACCTGCTTTCTGATGGACTGGTGCCTTCCCATTGTTATTGTCCTTGTCTGTAAAGCTTTGAATTTATTCATGAAGCACGCTAGAGCTCAGGTGGCAATAGCTAAATCCATTTAGCAGTAGGAATAAGAGGAAAGCCATTTTAATGTTCTCTTGCAGTGCTGCAGTACTTAGCAAACCCAAAGGATATTAATTACTCAGCATGCTCCGAGATGTAAAAGCATGAATTTATCAAGACAAATACATTCAGAACTAGGGTAAGTCAACAGTAATTAATGCCATGCGAAAAAGAGACGGAGAAAGGAAGGATTAGCTGGCCCTGTTGCAGGAGAACATGATGTAGCCCCGAGTTATCCCTGGGATGTGGGACTGGAGTTGCGGCAAGGCATCTCTAACAAAAAAAATCTGCCTGTGCCTGTCACGTATATCCCTGGGATGGGGGTTTGGTCCTGGTTCACATTTCCAAGGCAGAATGATGCAGGCGGCCTCTGAAATGCTAAGTCGTGCTTGGCAGCCAGCAACAGCTTTTTCATGCAAAGCCTCTGATGTTGGAAGGCACTTGAGAAGAAGAGGGGCATAGGGCGTTTTTGTTTGCCACCAAATTTGTCTGCACTGTCCTATTGTTTTCATAGTGTTTAGCATTCATATAATCATGAGCACAGCCAGAGATGAGTGGCAGCTCGAGAGATGAATTGGTAGGTTCTCCTTGACAAATTTAAGCATTACATGAGTCTTTATACCACATCCATTAGGGCATACAAATGGAAAATCCAGAGATGGCTGCTCTGTGTTTAACAGTCACAGCATTTGGAGAGGGCTGATATCTTCCTCATCACCACTGTTGGGTCAGGCTTGGAAAAAAACAGCAAGAAACTAAAGCAATTTGAGCAAACAAGTCTAGCTATGCCTTATTTAAAGGTGGTTTGTGTGGAGTGAGTACAGCCACTGCTGATTCTTTGTCTCCAGGTCATGGGGATGACACAGATGACTTCAACCTAGAAGATGCCCTGTTTGACCCCGTCACCAGGAGACGTAAGTCACATTTGTGCATTGTTTTAAAGAGGAGAAAACAAATAGATGTTAATAGATGTGATTTCTTCCTTGGGATGTGATGCTGGTAGGAGGGTGGTAGAGGATACAACTGCCTCATCCTCTCTGCCTGGGAGACACTGGGTCTGGGTTTGCACACAGGTGGAGCTGGGGACAATCCTGGAGAAGCTGGCTTCTGACCGGGTGCCCTTTGCTACTGACTCCTGTGAGGAGCCACAGAGGCACAGCACACCTGTGCTCTGAGGTAGAAATGGCACTGAACTTGCCCTTTTGGCTTCCTTGCATCCCTCAGTACTGCCTACCACCAGGCCTGGCCCTGCTGGCCTGAAAGCAGTGCCTCACACACTCCCTTCCCCAGCTGAGGAGGGCAGCTTGCTGTGCCCGGCCAGGCAGGGGCAGCGCCGGGTCCTTCCCCGCTCCCATTGCGGTGTGGTGCCCGGGAAAGCGAATGGCACGTGAGATTACTGCTCTGCTTTGCTGCAGTTCCAGTGTTCCCATCAGTCAAAGGAAACTCACTTCCTCAGGGCTGCCTCACTGCTGGCATGCAGCATTCAGTATTTTGGTGTTTTACACCCCAAGGACAAAACCTAACTGCCGGCGCAGCAGCTGAGGGATGGGAGGAGGCTCATCTTCCTCGCTGGGGAACATCACACGCCTTCCCCCAGTGCTAGGGGCTGAGCCCAAGACCACTGTGCACCCACACGCATCTGTGGCTCCCTTTGCTACCCAGCCGTGGAGATGCTGTGGCAGAGCTGCAAATGCCAGCAGCCCAGCACTCCCCGTGCAGTGCATGGTGGCTGTCCCCAGACCCAGCACCTGGCGGGGCAGCAGTGGGCATTGCTCCATGAGAGATGCCGGGCTCTGGCAGAATATACCCACATGTCCTGAAGGGAAAGCTGTAGCAGTGTTTGAAACCTCTTGTGCTGTAGTCTAACAACAGATGGACACCTGTGCTGTGTTACTTTGGAGTTTATGTGGAATAGAGGATGCTCTCTGCAGCTCTCCTGCAGTGTGCCAGGATAGGCCATGGGGTATCAGACTTGGTCACAGCACTGATGCAGCTCATCTAGGATTTTGCAAAAGCCCTTTAATGTAGCATGTGAGGAGACCTGGTTAGAAATGACTAATGGCCACCTCATGTGGAGGGGAAGCGGCGTTTTCCAGGCTGGAGTCCCTGCAGTGAGGGAAGGGAAGAGGCAGCACTGTCCCCGTGGCCTCCCCAAGTGCTGCATCCCACTTTGGGCTCATTGTGTCAGCCCCAGAAAAAAGCAAACCAAGGGTCTGGAGTTGGGTCACATCAAACCATACCAGCATGATGGATATGAAGCCCAGCAGCACTACCCCAGTCTAATGGAAATTAATGGGAATGGAGCAGCCACAGCTCTTGCTCATAATTTATTCATATACTTGGTAATGCCAGCCACTATTAATAGGCAGTGGTTTCCATATTGCTCCCTCCCTCCTGCCTCAGTGGCTGGCTGTAGCTTGTTTTAGCCCAGAAGCAGCCAGGGGGGCTGGGATCTGAGTATCAGGGTGTCACTGAAAGCCTTCCAGCTGACAGGGAACCTCCTGTGCATAGCACAACACGGGAAATTATCTGTCATTGGAGTGACTGACTGGGCAGGGACACTGAAACGTTGGCAACTCACTGCTGGTTTCCACGCTGTTCTGTGCATCGTCTGCCCTTGCCTGTCTGCTGCTGTATCCCAGAGCCTTACAGCAGATTGTTGTAGCTCCCTGCTGTCCACCAGCTGGGATGGGATGCTGGCTCAGCTCAAGACAGCAGTGCCCTGTGGAGCACTGGGCTCCGTTTTCACCCATGAGCAGTCCTGATCCCTGTGGCCACACATAGTGTGCAGGGTGTTCATGACCCTGTGCCCTGAGTTTACAAATGCAGATGTCAGAAAGTTGTGGTGAAATCTTTGCCATTCATTCTTAATCCAGAGGTGACATTTTTGGTGATGCCTATGACTAACACTTGTCCTCCCCATCTGTTTTGTCACAGCCACTCCCAAGGGCCCCAGAAAGCCGGCAGGTGGGACAGGTGAGACTTTCTTGCATGCACATCATCTCAGCTCAGTGTGGGGTGCGCTTCCCACGGGATTGAGCTGTGTGAGCCCCCACGGGCTGCCCGTGCGTGGCTGAGTGCTGCTGCCTCAGCAGCTGCTTTGGGACCCCTTTACTTGCCCACAGGGAAGCTGGAGGTGGTGTTTGCACCTAAACTGTTTCTGTGCAGCCTGCAATATTGATATTTCTGTCCATGCTGACGGTGAGTGGCAGTGGAGCATTTACAACCAAGGCAGAATTTCGCACACTTTGCAGTATCCTAATGGAGAAGACACAAATCACTTCTCAACTACACAAGAGCTTTTGTTCCTGTCTGCATGGCACCTGCTAGCTTTCCTTCCAGGAGGAAGTCCAGAGGATATTTTCCTCCTTCCTTTTTTTATTCCAAGATATCCCCAGCCTCCACAGAAAGTCTCATCTTGGTGACACTTTCCCATCCAGGGGAGAATAGGTCTCTGACTGTTGGTGCACATCAAATGTGCTGTCTGGCCAGCTCCCAGCAGTGCCACAGTAGAGGAAGCTCCCTTAAATTCACACGAGTTTTGTTGCCAGCAGCTCCTCTGGCTCATTTCTGGCCAAACAGACCCCATTAACTATGGCACGGTCACAGGAGCCAAAGGGTTGCTCAGTCCCACTGGAGGAGCCTGCAATAAATGGCATCAGAGGGGCACTCAGAAGCAAATCGCTCACCCTTGCATGAGGATCTTGGCACAGATTTAGGCAAATTCAACTGTCTGGTTCCTTGGCCACCATGGTCTTTGCTAGGGACAAGAAAAGCCAAGTGCCAGAGGCACACGCAGGGCTTGGATCGCAGCCTGAACGAGAAGTTGTTTGATCCAGTAAACTCCCCCTGGGAAATGGACAAGTGGAGGCTGAGGCTTTGTCACAGCCAGCTGCTTCTTCCCCAGGGAGTGTTTTTTTTGATGAATCATGACACTGAGAGGCTCCTGCAGTAAATTCCTGTGCCCTGGCCCCTCTCTGTGCATACCCTGCTCAGCTCAAGGTCACTCGCGGGTGGCTACACAGCGAGCAGTGCCCCAGCCACTGGCTCGGTCCCACAGCCCCTTGTCTGCTCCAGCTCTCAGGAGATGCTGCAGGTACCAGCAGGACTCCCCCAAAAGTGAATTATTTTGGGATTGCTGGGCTGGGCAGCAGCCACAGCTTGGATGGGGAGACTGAAATGGTGGCCAGGCTTTTCTGAAGCTTTTGTGATTATGTCATGACTGAGCAGCAGAGTGGCTGGACGCTCTTTCCAGCTCCAGCGTGACATGGGAGACCCTGGCAATGGTGCAGCACCATTGCACATCACCCACTGAGAGGGGCGTGTGCCAACAGCCTTGTGCTGTCCCCACAAAGAGGAGTGTAACAATCCCTTCTCTCCTGCAGACTTCGATTTGGCTGATTATTTTGACACGCCTGTGGAGACTACCACCAAACCAGCCAAGCCAACTCCCAAGCCCTTCCCCAGGCCAGGGAAGCCAGGTAATGCAGAACTCCCCACAGGCTCAAGCATCCCCAGGGCACCCAGAGGGAGGCATGCCCCCAGTATCAGCTGAAATTGTGTAAAGACTAGAGCACTGAGCTGGCCCAGTGCAGCCCCAGTCTCCCAGCAGGGTGGGGGTTTCCCTGCTCAGCACTTAGCTGAACCCATGTTTCAGAGGGTAAACATCATTTTGGGTCTTTTTTTCCTCCCTTCAGACAACAGCTTTTGGGATGTCATTCGCACCACCACGACCAAGCAGCCAAAAACTACAAGAGCCCCTCCTAAGCGTAACCCAGGTGAGCATCATTTCCACAGCCTCAGCTGCTTCACTGCAGCTCTGCTGCTGGCACAGAGAGAGGATTTGGGATGTGCCATGATGGTGGTACTGCCCTCGTCCTGGTATTTGCAACTTCTGGTCTGTTTGCTCACCTGAGACACCTCGAGAAAAAAAAAAAATCAAAAACCACAGAGAGGACAGGGCATCTGAGCATTACCCTGCATTTCCCGGGGGAGCTCAGTGGTTTCTGGACCCTGTTTCATTCCCATGCTTGCTGGAAGGCTGTGAGCTGGTTGTGCTCCCTATCATGGCACAGCCGTGTTGGGCTCCACTGGCAGACACCCACAGGCTCAGGGCACCCTGTCAGCTGGGCATTTTGCTGCCTGCCCAGGCAGGGTTTTGACTTGGATCAGAATAAACTCAGGAGTGCACTGGTGGAAGGGCTGAGGAGCTCACTTGGCTCCGTGCCGGGGTTTTAGTTGCTGTTTATCAGAGACAGTATCTTCTGTCAGAGCCAAGCAGCTCAGGGGACCAACTGAGCATTCACAGAGGAAAATAACTCCAAGGAATCAAGTCACAGGCCGTTCCAGCCAGCACATGAGCATGGTACAGCCACCTCTCTCCATTGCACTGGCTGGGCCCTCAGGGACCAGTTTGGCTCCGACTTTTCCTACTGGCCTCATTTATCTGATTGCCTGGCACTCCTCCATGGGGACACTGTTTCTGTAGGAAGGACATGGTCTTTCCCACCACAGCAGTGTGGGGGCATGGAACAGGATGTGTTTGGAAGATCTGCCTTGAGGTCCCATAGCAGAATTGGGAAACGCCTGTGTCTGGAGCTTCATGTCTTTCAACAAAAACAGTGTTTTTCCCTGATTAATTAATTAATTAATTGCAGAGTTCCTCAGCCTATCACCACACTGCTAACCCTGGTCTTGTATTCTAGAAAAGGATCCTATGGATTTTGACTTGGCTGATGCCCTTGATGATAAGAACGATAGGAAAGATGCTGGGAGGCCGGACGTAAGGCCAGGTGAAGGTAGGCTGACCTCTCCTCTCTGTCCTGCTTGGTACCAGCCCTGCTGTTCCCTGGGGCCTGCAGGAGATCCTTCCCAGCTTGACACCATTCCCACCAAGTGATGGGATAAAGACAAACAGGTGCTTCCTCGTCTGATGTCCTGCCCACTGCCAGCATCCACCGCCCCTGTCCTGCCTGCTTAGAGTGGGGACATTTCCACAGGCAGCTTAATCCTGGGGAGGGAAGGAACCTCTTCCTCAATGGTCCCTGGCAGAGAGGGGCTCTTCCTAACAACTTGCTCCCTGTCTGTGTGCAGGTTTTTTCCCCCAGGGTCTCTTCTGATCCATTAAGTTGTGGTGGTTGTGTTGAGTTCCCCCCCATCCCCATACCTGACAGCTCTTTAACCCAGGGCATGGGCTGCTGGGGTTCACAGTCACTGCCAAGGTGCAGATCTAGAGCAGGCTCAGGTCCTGGCCTAACATACCCTATGGGCTGGGAGGGTTCTTACTCCATCTCTGAAATACTCTGGTGAATGAATCATTTGTCTGTGAGGATTGTTCCCCTGAGCACTTGAGCTGGGAAACAGACTTTGCAGGGCTGGTTTATTGATGTCGGGATGGCTGTGTACCCTGCTCACACGTGTAATTAACAGGCAGGTATTTTATTACATTGTATTAACTAGGTGACTTGTCTGCACTTTGGTATTCTGGGTTTGCTGAGTTTTCAGGCTCCTGCAGGAAAGGTTGAGGTGTTGAACTGTTGGAACGTGGCACTGGCCACAAACCAGCGCACACATTCCCCCAGCACCGCTGCTCCCTGGACTGCCTGGGACCTCTCCAGGCTCTGGCATAGTCAGGGCTTTCATTCTTTTCACACTCATTACTAAGCCCATAAATCTGTTTTTTGTGGTAAGCTGATGAATAAGGCAGCCTCTTCCAGGCTGTTAAAGCAAAGGAAATCCTTCCCAATGCACAGCATCAGAGGAACATTTTGCTATCTCAGCGTTGGGTCTCTGCTCCCATCACTCACCTTGCTGCACCCTAGGGCTTCATCTGGGACTGAAGCTGAGACATTCAACAGCACCACTCATTCAGCTGCAGATTCACAGACCCTGTTTCTCTGTACTTATCCTGCATTAATTAGCCTTGCCCACTACAAGACAGCTTTCCCACATGTACCAAAACATGCTGGTGCTCAGTTTTGCCCTGGACTCTTCTGTCTCTCTGGGAAGGATAAGGGTCAGCTCCTGCCGTGCAGGACCCCAGGCCCAGCTGGTGCAGCCAGGGGCTCACTGATCCCCAGCATCATGGCCACTGCACACACAATCCTTTTCTTCTGCCTCCTCCACTCTCAGCCAAGGCTGACCAACAAAACATTTAATGAACTCTTAAATTATCAGTCATTTGTGATTAAGTCATCATCACTCTTAAAAATCAGTCATTTCAGTTAAAGAAAAATACACTAGCATTTAAACTAGTCAGTTATTACCTCTTCTATGCCCTTAAAGTAATTCAGGGTTAACATCTGGTAATTGTGAGATAAGCAGTACTACTTTTTGACCAATCCCAGTTCCCAAGTGGGGATGGGGAACATTGGACCCCATCCCAAGTGGGGATTGGGTTCATGAGCCCATGAACCCAACCTCTGGCAGAGCTGTGGCTCGCTCCTTCAGGTGCCAGCCACTGTTTGTTCCCATTCCTTTTAAAGGATTTTCAGACGATGACCTGGCCAGCATTGTGGACGGCGGCTACAGCCCGGACAAGAAGAAGGGTAAGTGGTGACAACGTACGGTTGTTTTCATTAGCAATCATGGCTCAGGGTTACCCCCAGCTCCTAGAAAGAGCCCTGTGCAGAGCAGTGCTCACCTCCATGGTAGGGCAAAAGGGGTCTCAGCCATGGAGCCAAGGGAAAAGTTCTCAGCCTCTGTGATCACGCCTGGTGCCAGCCATTGGAGATGCTTGGTTTTGACTCCATGGAGGCTCTGCAGCTCCAGCTGCCACCAGGGCAGACGAGACCTGTGTCTCCCCTATCACCTCAAGGGCACCCTGGTGCCAGCGTGGGTACATGCCTTCATTTGCCTTTCACCACACGACCACCAATATCTGGAACAAGGGGGAAATCCAGCAACAATCGGATAAGCTGTTCACAAGGATCCACAGCATTAAATATTGAAAACAGTCACCTAAAGAGCTGAACACCATGAGCCTAATCAACATTTAATACATCCCTGTGCCAAGGACAAGACGCATCAGAGGCATTAATACAATGCTGACCTGCTTCCATAAATTCAGGATGTGACTCTGCAAGAACTACAGTTTCCAGTGGGAGCAACTTCTTCTCCCAGCCCAGTTTCTCCAGGGAAGGTGATGTCAAAATAGACTTTGAGCCAGTTGAGGGTTGCCTGACATGATGGAGCTCAGCCATCATGGTGAGCATGATGCCATGGTGAGCATCATGCTTTTGATGGCACCTGTGTGCTGTGCAACACTCTGACAGCCCTTCAGGTGTGTTCCCTTGGCACTGAGCAGTGGAGGTGTAAAAGGCGAGGGTGAGGGTAATCGTCAGACGCAGGCAGAGGTGTCCCATGTAGAGGATTCCCCAAAACTCCCCCCATGCGCACACAGAGGGAGAGGAACAGCTTCAAAGCCCTCAGAAGCAAAACCAAGCAGCACAGTGGACTGTGGGGCAGCAGAAATGCTGCATCCCATGGAGGCATCTGCCCACCCCCGGGGCAGGGCTGCCCTGCCACCCCTCTCCTGTGTGTCCCCTCCCTCCCAGCACAGCAGCAGAGGGAGCAGAGGGGTGCAGGGGCACTGATGGGATTGTGTCTCTGCAGGTGCCAGTGGCAACACCGACAACAACTACAGCGGAGGTGGGTGTCACAGTGGCTGGTGAGACGGGAGGGTGGTGCGTGTGCCCATCACGAAGCTCTCTCTGTGCCCCACAGTGGCAGAGACAGGGACAATCGCGGGCATCGCCAGCGGCCTGGCCATGGCGCTCATCGGGGCCGTCTCCAGCTACATTTCCTACCAGCAGAAGAAGTTCTGCTTCAGCATCCAGCGTAAGTCCTTCCCCAAGCACCCCAGGGCACACAGCAAGCACACACTTGTTTCACCCTGAACCCCACTGCCATTCTCCACCCAGTGCCCCCCAGCTGGCAGAACAAAGCCCCAGCCACAGGTCATTGAGGCCCCCCCATGTCAGGCTTTGCACTTTGCACAGACAGGAACCCACCAGCAGCGGCAGCCCCAGGACCCACTGCCACCCCTGGGGCTCATACTTCCCCTCACACCCCACACAAACACAGCCCAAGACCAAACCATCAGTACCAAACACAGTAAATATGAAAAAAAACATACCACCTCATAATAAACAAACCAACACCCCCCACCCCCCCCCAAAATCTCAGCAAGCAGTTAAAAAGGAAGGGCTGCAGGGAAGGAAGCAGGGGCAGTGTCTGCATCTGGGGCTTCAGCCCACTGCACACTCAGCAGGTATGTGACAATCATTGCAGTAAACTGAAAATTAAGCAGCAAAACTTACCATAAAACACCTTTTGCACAAGCTGCCCCTTAAAGCCACTTGGTGCAAGTATTGCAGGAAGGTCCTCACAGCCTCAGCCCACAGCACTCACCTGACCACAGTGAGCTCCTGCACCTGTTTTTGGGAGGGAAGTTACAAGCAGCTGAGTTACAAGCTCTTTTTTTTTAAATTAATCAATTGAAATCTCCTGTGAGTCCCATTTGCTCTAGGGAAAGGATGTTTGGGGTTGGAAATTTCTGTTGGAATCGTGCTATTTTCCCAGTTGTGCCTGAAACAAACAGCATTTTGGTAAATTAGATCAGCAGGAAAAGTCAAATGAAAGTGATGGAAGGAAACACCCTTGTATATTCCCCCCACTTAAATGATATTTTGGCAAGAATAAATAATAAAAAAAATGG
>WAAG01043333.1:292422-387360 GCA_013390105.1 Tichodroma muraria | reverse complement strand
TTTTATTTACTGAGGATGTGTTGGGTGTCTAGCAGTGGAGCGCTCAGGTAAGAGCAGAAGCTCTTTGCTCTTCCAGGATTACTTCATTTCCACGTCCGTGGGTCTCCAAGAACAAGTCCACCGTGTTCAAAAGCTTCACCATATGCTGGAAATAATGGTCAGCTGTACAGGCTTATTGCAGTTCAGACATGAGAACCTCTTCCCTTTGACACAGTAATTATTTCATTTTTACCTTTGCTCTTTAAATGACAATCTCAAATAGAGTTTGTTTGACAGTTTTAAAGAAACGCCTTAGTGGTGGTGATTGTGAGACTGCAAAAGGAGCAGTTGGATCTTCCTGCCAGATTTTGCTTCGTGACTAAAACTGAAAACTAAAGGAAATAATAAAATGTGACAGTATAGTTTATTTTGCACAAGGTTTATGCTCTTTTGTACAAGCATTTCTTTAAAGAAAGTAACCTGATATCTCTTCTAGGATTTGCATGAAATATTACAAGGAAAACCCTTTGAATGAGAAGCATGTGTTTCAGCTGCCCATCAGACCAGCTCTTGTGAAGAAATTCTATCAAAAGTAAGAGAAACTTCGGCGTTTGCAGCGTAAAATTCAGATGTGACTGAATACCTGACTCAATTTTGATGTTTTCTGATTATTCTCTCAGTGATAACCCTGAAGTCTGGAAGGTGGAGATAACTAGTGGGCATGGACAGAAGGAGGTTAAAACAACGTGGCAAGTCAGTACCAATGCTCCAGTTGAACATGGGGCATCAGACAATTCGGGTGGGTAATGCTGGTGGTGAAATGAAATAATCAAAGCATAAACTTCAAACAAATTCAGTTTTTATCCTGAGTTCTGTGGGTCTGAGCTTTATATTTACTTTTCAGCAAAAGCAAGATGGTATTTTGCCTTCTAGTAAAAGAGTGAGGTGGTATTTGCAGAATTAAGGATGTTCAGCAAGTGGTGACTTTTTGCCTTCTCGCCTTGGCTGAGTTACGTTTTTAGAGTTAAAATGACAGAATAGTTCCAAATATGAGATGATTGATACCCGAAAAAATCTTGCACCTTATTTCTGAAATGTTTGCCAACGAATCTGAGGGGAGTTTTGATGAGAATTTTCCCTGTTGTTAATGCTGATCTCAAGTCAGGAGGTGCAAAGGGGAGAAGATCTGCCTTGCTGCAAGCAAATGTAGGACAAGTGGAAAAGCATCAGAATGGGGAAGAATTAAGCAGAGAGACTGGTACAGAAATGATTTCCTTTTTGGGGTGAGGTTTGATGTGAGGATTTGGTAAATCTTTCCTGTCATTATTGGTTTTTGTCATGAAGTTTTTCAGTAAAACTGTACTTTGAAAACAGTTCTGGAAGCTGCTCCATGAACTAATCTCTACCTTCTATCAAGAGTGGCTAATCCCAGCTTTTCCCTTTGTCCTTGCAGGTTTCTTTTCGGTCTCCACAGTAAATGGAAGCAGTGAAGAAAGGCTGTATTTTATTACCATGACTCAATGCAGTCAGGTGCAGTTCACTTAAGTTGATGTTACTGAGCAGGCAGGACTGGAAAAGTAAAGAAAGGGGGGAAACTCAGTGTTTTCTGTCCCAACAGAACTTTTAGAAACGCTCTGGGCTTCAAACAATTCATCTTCACTGATTTATTTGCTTTATTATACTTAAGTAGGTCCTCCACAGCCACAATTCACCTGTAGGCACCTTGTTTGTTAAAAATGCAGTGCAATTATGACTGTACAGTATAAATATTGTAAATATGGTGGATATTTTGCATATATTTACAGGCATTCAACAAAGTTGTGCACTTTGGGGTTTCATATTGTATTTTTTGTTCATTAAAAATGCAATCAGATGCTGTTCAAAGTGTGAATTATCTTAACCAACAAACCGAGCAATATTGTCATGTTCTCCTGAGACCAAGTGATGCTTCATCATCCTGAAGGATTTGGAAAGCTCTTCATCCAGGGCCTTGGGATCTTCAGCCAGTTTGGGTTTCTTTGTCCCTGTATTTATATTTTGTAGTATTCTTGGAAATACTTCTCTCTCCTCTTCAAATTATTTTATTCCTTCAATGTGAAGTGAGTTATTTTAACAGTGTTGTCTTGTATGTTTTGCATAATTTTTTGAAAAACAAGATCAGTGTAATTGGCTGGACATAATCATTTAAATATGTTGGCAGTTGTTGCACGTGTTATATTGATTAATCAGTGAGGTAACATTTTGGTGGTCTAATTTAAACAATTCCATAGTTTTGTACATGCTGACTAAATTACCTGAGACAAATATTTTGCATTAAAAACTTAACTATGGGTAAGTAAGAATAAGGAAAAGCCCCAATATTCATGCTTTTAAAAACTAAGTTATAGATAATTATTATAAATTTTTATAACTTCTGGTTTCAAGCACAGGAAGTTGTGTTTCAAGTACAGCCAGCCGAATTGTGGAACCAAGTTTTTATAGTACTTGTTTCTACCTGCAGTAGAAGGGAATTTAAGGTGGAATATTAATTTTGGAAGTGCTTGGATTACTTTAAAACCACATTTTTGTGTGTACTATATTATAAAGTTATATAAGGTAAGTCTAGTTCCTGTAAACCGAACTGCAGAGATGTGGTTTAAATCTGATTCAGAAGTTGTCACCTTGGATTACTCACTTCAAACAACTCTTCTCCACACCTAAATAGTAAGGTATATATTATCCTAACTTTTAGACATGAATAAGTTCATATTTAAGCATGCTCTTGGAATATTTAAGTCCTTTTATATTTTAAAATCATGTGTCTGTTTTTCTTCAAATAGCAATTACGTGGTAATCAAAATGCTTTGATGAACAGACTGAAATCAAAATTTGCAAGCGGCTTTTAATCACTTGAAATTTGTACTGGCAGGATTTTAATCACTTTACTCTTAATTATTTTTCTGGTGAACAAAACGTGTAATAGTTTCCAAAACAATAAGGACTGTAAAATCTACTACTTAGAATCAGTGGAAAGAGAATGTATTTTGTATTTTGGTAAAAACAAAAAGATGTTTGGGGAATTTAATAGAAAAACTATCAAAGCTCTAGGTGGATTGGTAAATAATATTTCCTTACAGGGGTATAAAAAGAGGCATCTGTGGTAAATTTTAACCACTCAAAACAGTTGCAGCTTAGTCCTTTTGAAAAGTGAGGATGTGTGCAAACATCAGTTTTAGCTGTGGTTTCGAAGGTAGAATATGAGGAGGACAATACTGATGAGAATGCAGAGTGTGAAAACTGTAGGAAGAACAACCTCTGTCACCATTTCCATGTGAGTAATCAGGGAATCTAAAATTTGAGAAATGAGGGATATGTAAGAGATTTAATCCTCTGGAGTACAGTAATACCTAACTTAGAGTTAACATAAAGATTTTTTTGAACATAAAAGCATTGACACTGACATAAACAGCAAACAAAGCAAACAGAATTTCCTAAGTCTGCCAAAGCTGGAGCAAATCCATGATAGTTTCCCTCTCTTTTTCTTTTTAAGTTAAATTTCTGAAGACATGTCAGTGCTCAAAGGGCTGCAAAAGTTGTCCTTGCTATGAATTAGCTGCAGTGCATTAACAATATTTTACTGGTCCTTTGATTTTTATTCCCCTCACCCCAAGGTGAAAGAAAATTGTCAAAGAGAAATCCTTGGGAAGCTTTGGCCTTTTTATGATCGTTCTGTATCTGTTTGAAAAATTAAATGTGTTTTGTTTTGTCGAACTTTTATCCACAGAGAAGCCTGAAAGAGTTCAGTAAACCCAGTTCATTCACACTGAACATGATTTGGAAGTGGAGGCTGAGCAGGATTAACTTAGGCTGACTGCTGGGATGTTTCCTACCATGTGGAATTTAATTTAGCTCATCCTCTTGTAAGAATCTCTTAAGTAGTTATTTGATCTTTCTTAAAAAAATTCCTTCTTCAGGAGTTCTGAAAGGTCCTGAGTTACACCAGGAGGTTTTTTAGGTGTTCTGGATCAATTGTGTTGGAGTTTCTTTGTCACCAGGAGCATCAGAGCCCAAACTTAATCTTAGGCCAGTCCTTAGCCCTTTTATTTATTTTTATAGCTCTACTTTATGTAAAGGTCAAACATTTAGAGATTTTCTGTCTGTGTGGTTGTCTTGATTTGTCTGGGTTTCATTTGTGTTTGAAAAAGCATTCAGCAGTTTTATTTTAAGGAGAATGCTATCATCCCCAACCTCAATTTTAAGCAGTAGCTCTTCCAGTTCCTGTATTTCAGTAACATCCACAGCTGATCCATTTAGCTACAGTGGTTTTAGTTGGAGACAGTAAATAAAGATGTTTTTCTTTTGAGGCTTGTAGTGCTTTAGGGGAGAAAATACCTTTTAGCGGTATCCAGAGAGCAATTTAATATCTGAGCTTTACAGAATCTGCTTTTATAGACCAAACCAGAGCCATCATTACCTGCAGCGAGGTGTTGGTGTGTGGCAGAGCAGGTGTCCATGGCTTTCCGATGCCAGTTTTCCACCTGGGAAAGGGTGACAGGTCTGTGAGACTGCAGCATCCTCCTCACTCCCCCAGCTCCCTCCCTGCCCCTCAACCCTTGTCCCTACAATTAACTTGAAACTACTTTATTCTACCAACACATGAGTTTCTGAAAATTTCTTGTTGGCTTTGTGGGTTTTATTGCAGTGTATTTCTCCGAGTTAACGGTTTAAGTAAATTTTTAACAGCACATAATACAGTCCAGGTTATTTTCCAGTGGGGTAGTACATATGTGGAGTTTTCTGCCTAGAAATCTGACAGCACCGCTAAATAACTTCTGATGGAGAATTTTTGACTGCATCGGTAGGTCCAGCTGGAGTTTGTGGAATGCTTTAGAAACAGTAATTGAGGCTGTTCCCACTTTCAGTGTCTGAATATCTCAGTATTAAACAGATCCCTAATTTACAGAACCAAAGTGTCCCTTCTGTGCTGTATTCATACAAGTTGTTTCCTGAAATTCAATGTGGTATTTGCACATAAATCAAAGAAGAAGGAAAAAGAGATCAAAATTAGCAGCTGACATCACCTCTCTTGGATTTGGGAATCCATTTGCACTGATAATCTTTTTATAGTAGTCAACAGATGCCTTTGGGTACCGTGGTTTATTCTTGTTTTTGAAGTCAATGTGGTAAAGCCCGAATCTTTCAGAGAAGCCTTTGTTCCATTCAAATTTATCCAGCAGTGACCAGGCAGTGTAACCTTTGACATTTACACCATCATTTAGAGCTGGAAACACAACAGAAATCATCAATAAAGGTGGGTTTTGTCCTTAAAATATGGTTCTGTAAATGTTTTGGTTTATAGCAGGAAGTGATGGCGAGAAGGACAGAAAAATTAAGTATGAATTAATTTAATTTAGATTCTTTGAAATTGTTGTCTTTAGCTTAAAGGTACTAGAGCTCTATGGGCATAGCAATTTCTCCTTTCTGAAAGTGGAAACTGATGATTTATTACAATATTAAATCTCAGGTTATTGTACTTATTAGTATTGATACGTTCGCTTAGGTTGACATTTTTGTGAAAATTTGAGAGTCTGGTTTGCTGTCCATTTTAACTTGTGAATAGTTATTTCTCTGTGATGGAAATGACAAAGTGAAAAATAAGCAGAAGGTGAAAACACCCCAGAAGTCAAATCCTATAAAGCTGTTTCTAAGTGACCTTTGAGTATCTCATTGATGTATCCCTTCAGGTACTGGATCCTCCACTCGTCACACAGCTGAGGGCACTGCACTGTCTCAGACATTCCGTTCTCTGTCACATAAATCAGGGGGTTCCCATACTGGGTCTGCAAACAGAAATGTTTAAATTGGTTCACATAAAATCATTTTATTTTGACAGAATATGTGAATTAGCAAAGTACATTAACAGCAATTTTCTACATTTACTTACCTAAGTAAGAAAAATGTGTAATAGGAATTTAGGTTAACTATGGGGTTTATTTTAAAATGACTGAATTCTGTAGTTTTCTGAGCTGAAATTAAGGTTTTTTTTGACAAATTCCCACTATGACAAGACCAATAGCTGGAACTGTTGAAAATCTAAATCTAAACCAGGTATTTTGTTTGCTTCCTTTATAATGAAAGGTCTGCTCTACTCACCTTAATGAAGTTAAGTAATCTTCTGAACCCCCAGGGCACAGAATAGAGCCACTTAGGGCCTGGAGCTGGCCAGTTGGGGTCCACCAGTTCAGCCAGGTCATGGTCAGTGTGGTAACTGGACACTTGGAGGAAGGGAAAGTTCTTCTGCAGAACATAACGAGTGGTAAAATGACCAATTCCCAGGAAATCCGAGGTGCCTTTGATATAGTTTTTCTCTTGCACTGAGAAAGTCGGTAATCTCGATGTCCCCAGGCCCTGCTGGGCACTCTTCCTACCTAGCAAAATAATTACAGGAAACAACTGAGGAGCATAGAAATTGGCTTTCTTTATCTCACCAACAATGAATCATAGAATCAAAATCCTGGATGGTTTGGGTTGGAAGGGACCTTTAAAATCATCACCTCCCCCCCTGCCATGGGCAGGGACACCTTCCACTGCTCCAAGCCCCAGTGTCCAACCTGGCCTTTGACACTTCCAGGGATCCAGGGAGCCACAGCTTCTCTGGGAATCTGTGCTGGGGCCAAATACGATTTTCCTGAATTTAGTGTTAATGTCTAGACACCTGAGCTTAATTGGTTTTTTAAGATGAGATAACCTTTCATCCTTTTGCTTTGGAGAATTAAGTTGGGTACAGTACATGGAGGAACACTGATTTAAAGTGTCCTGGTGTGTCCCCAAAGTGCTTTAGGAGCCGTGTCCAGCCCAGGGGCCTGTGGTTGCTTTGATGTGTCTCACCTGTGCTCTCACCTGACTAAAGCACACGTTGGCCAGGAGTTATTCTCTTGTAATGTGCTGGAAGTGTGGATCTATTCATGCTATAGTTACTGGGACTTACCTACATAATTCTTCATAACTTCTGGGTAGTCCCCTCTGTAAATGGGGTTTGCAAACCATCCCAGGTGGAACTGGATGTACCTTTCCGCAGCATCTCTGTCTGTTTGGCTGTGTGGATCAACAGGTTCCCCCCAGCCACTCGTTAGGGAAATTCCAACCATCCCTTAAAACAAAGGGACAGTTCTGCAGTTCTTTAAGCCCTTAATAGGAACAGCAGCACAATCACAGAGTGAATCCTGATTACCTCTCTGCTCCCTGCGCCAGGTGGTGTTGTAAGAGTGCCAAACCTTGGCGTGAGTCTGTAAAAATAATGTAAAAATAGAAAAATATCACGTGCACATTTTCATCTCTTATGCCATAAAAAGCTGGTGAGCACTTTTTGTGCTGAGGTCTGTCTGAAAATATCACAGAATTTCTTTTCTGTTTATTACAGAAACTTCGATTTCGTGTAAGTCATCACAAAAGCCTTTGTGCAAGATTCATTCCCTAAATTCCAGGACATCCACATGGAGCTGACCCACAGCCTTCAGGACAGGGTTCTGTTCCATGGCTCTGCTCTTTGGATGTCTTTCTCTAATTTATTCAGGCAGATGAAAGTTAAATTTTACCAGAGACTTCGTGAAGTCCCTTGCAACATTTGTTTCAACAGGCCAGGATGTTACTGCTTGTTTCTAGACTAACCTGAACGTTTTCTTTTTCTACCAGCTTGAAACAAACTATAAGGGACATTTATAATATAAGGAAAATTCAAATTGTAGCAAGTGTTAAATCAAGCACCGAACACTGGTAGTGCCTTGGATTATGCCCTGGAGGTTTAAAGCCAGATGATAATTTCAGTGTCCTACTTGGAAATTACATGGCTGTGAGACTATATTTCTGTTTAAAGAGTGAAATCTGATAAAATCCTTAATTGACACATAATTTCAAGCACAAGTTCAGGAGGTTTTTTACTTTAATGATGTGATGAGCAGCCTTGTAGGCACCGCAGCCGCCGAGCTTCAGTCCTGGCGCGTGTTCTCCTGTTTCGTAGCCCTTTTCAGCCACTGCCTGCAAACACACAGAGTCAGTCCTTCTCTGGGCTCCAGAGCCAGGGGGTGTGCTCCATCCTCTGGATCCTGTGCTCTCCTGCCTGGGCTGCCCCTCTCCAATCCCCTTTTTCCTTCCTTGGCTCCCATTTTCTGCCTGCTTGGTACTGAGCTGTGGCTTGTAGGGAGGAGCAGGGTGTTGGTGAGGAGGCTTAGTGGAGTAAGCTGGGGAGCAGTAAATAACAGCTGCCTTTCCAATTCCTGGTGTCTCTCCAGCTAAGGAGTTTTCAAGATTTTCTTGGAATTTCACGTCTTAAAACTCTGCCCTTGTGCAAAATCTGCCCGCTGAGATTTTTGGCCACAAAGATGAATGGTTTAAATCTTTCCCCTTCCCTCTCCCTCTCAGTTATTTTCATCTACTCTCCTCTAGTGTCACTTCCACAGAATTTTGGGAACAGAACAGTGCAATGGGAGTGTTTGGAAGGAAAGCATTGATGACTTACCCAAGGATTGCTGAACGTAATCCAGTGTTTCACACGGTCGCCAAACTTCTCAAAACACAGATTTGCATAATCATTAAAATAATTAATCATGCTTATATTCTGCCAGCCACCATACTTTTCTTGGAGAACCTTTGGAAATAAGAATTTCAAGAGTCACTGATTGTACTTGAAGTTCATCTGCTGCTTAAAAGAGACTTTTATTTCTGTTTCATTCTATGTCTAGCTCAGAGAGTTTTCAAGACTTCAATGCATATAAAATGCAAATGAATAGGAAATATTTACAAGTTCTTAAAATCATGCACGTTTCTCTGATTTTTTTAAGTACTCTTGGTTCTTAACCTTAGGAAATTACTTCTATCAGAAGGCTTTGAGATGTTTCACTGATTTAAATATTAGTGAATATTTGTCTGACCTGTGGCAGATCCCAGTGGTAGAGGCTCACAATAGGGGTGATGTTGTTTTCCAGAAGACTGTTAATTGTGTCATTGTAGAACTGTATTCCCTTCTCATTCAGTTGCTCAGCTGATGAAAAGCACACACAAGGAATTACCTGCATTGGTTCCCAAATAACTGGAAGAACAGAAATCTAAAAATATGAACCAAGGAATTTTACATTACAGTGTTGGGAATTCTGTAATGGTTAAATGCAGACAAACAGTAATTTGTTTAGCAGGAATGTCGTACAACTGGGTTACTCAGGAGTAAAATTCTTTACAGAGAAGAGTATTGGGAGGAATGTGGTGAAATTGTACTTACCTTTGATACCTGTGGGCATAATCCTTGGCCATGAGATAGACAAGAGGTAGTGATTCACCTTCAGCTCCTTCAGTAACTGAATGTCATCCTGTGAGGAGAAAATCCAATTAATGCGTCCTGAGGCCAAGCAGAATAACTTCAGACCCTTACCTGCCTTAAGGAATCTGAATGCAGAAAATATGTGGAAGATTTGCACAAAAGAGGATTCCATTTGTTGTTTTCTGATCTTTGAGGTGATGGATGGCTTGTTCTACTTGAAGCCTTTCTCTTTAGCCCCTTTTTTTTGACAGTCCAAAGAAGTCCTGTAATGTTTTGTGTAACTGTGGAGACTGAATGTTTGCACTACAGAAAAATTTGCAACACCTTTTAACAACAATTATATTTATGTCAGAATTTGTATTAGAAAATAATAGAAGCCTGTGAATCTTGATCTCAAACATTTCAGCTCAGGCTCAAAAGCATAATTACTTGGACTTCCCTTTACTGTCTTATACTGGAATGAGAAAACCCCCTAAATCCCACATGAATATAAGTTCTTTTGCTAAGAAATTGTACATCTTCAGTGCTCAATGAAATTAGAAATTGGTGGTATTTGTGCCAATGCAAAGAGAATTCTGATGATGAAAGCCAAGAGTGCTCTGATATAAAGAGGACCAGGTAACTGGACAAATACAATCAAGTTTTAGAAAGCATTTCTAAATACAAATCTAAATCGTCTCTGTGTCAATCTCTTCTGCTGCCACAGCCTGCTGAGGATCAGAGTCCCAGCTTCTCTAAGACACTTTTTAATCTGTTCTTTCGAACTTCTGCTGGTTTGAGAGCTCAATTGAAACCTCCTGCATTTTCCCATTTTAGGGGAGTAAGGCATAATTAGTTTATTTTCTCCTAGTTCTTGCTGAGACCTCTGGTTCTCCCTTGGACTTCATGTGTGTGGAGAAACCTCAGTGGAATATAGCTTTTATTAAATTAGTTGCAATTTCAAGTATGTAACCTTGGCTTCTGACAGTCATTTGGATTCCTCTGCTGTGTATCTGTCTTTCTTCCAGCACAGTAATTTGAAAATTGGTTTTGATGGTATTAGGCTCGGAGACATGTTGTGAACAGAGCTGCATTGATTATTTGTTTGTTATCCTTTCAAAAAACATGGAACATCCAGACTGAGTTTTAAAAATACATAGAAAACCTCATACATGCACACACACACACACAGAGACACACAAAAAGTTAATTTTATTCAAAGCTCAAATGTGTTTATTGTATTTCTAACTAAGCATTTGGACTTCCTGCAACATCTAGAATATTATTTGACACAAAAATCCTGAAAAGCTGAGATGTATTTGGGAAACACAGTGAGATTATTGGTTCTATGAGACTATAAGGAAAGAAGATTTTACTGTACTGATAAATAATACAGTCCTTGGATTCCTAAGTTAAATAAGCCTTTAGAGCAGCTAAAGCTGTTCCTTCAAAATGGGAAAGCAGGATCAAGGAATGGCCCCAGAACATTTGCAGAGGTGCAATTAATTCCTCTTGAACAATACCTTGACTTTGTAGTAGCCATCACACGCGGAATCTCCCGTCTCATTCCTGACCACTTTCCCTTTCCTGTGAGTGAAAGCATCCCAAATGCTCGGTCCTTTCCCATCCTTGTCCCACGCCCCTTCCGTCTGGTAGGCAGAACTTCCAACACCCCACAAGAAACCTGAAGGTAAAAACAGGGGAGTTACTGAAACATTTTCTTGCTGATTGGTCTTGGTGCTAAATGTTCATAGGAGAAAGGAGCTGAAAGTGATGAAAGTAAGCACTGCTGGAGAGGCCAAGGTTTTCTACCTTGATACATTTCAAAATGTATCTGTGTCTAAACAGGTCTGAAAATGGGTAATAAACCAAAGGTGTCCTGTTCTGATGCACTGGAAAAGGAATTGAATCCTTTCATTTATTAAACCTGTAAAATCTGTATTTTACCGTGATGACGTAGGGCATTGATAGCATGGTAGAAATGTCTTACTGTAAAAAACAAATTTAGGTTTCCACATCATTTCTCCCTGCTGGTTTTCATGGTAGTTTTAGCAACTACAAGTTAAGATATTATGTAAAATATACAGAAATATTCTGGGTTATTTTCCTATTGCCATATAATAGATTTATTAAAAACTTGAGCATGAAAACCAATCAGTGCCTATACCTTTCTAATTTTGATTTTGCTTAAATGAAATGTGTTTAAATATGTGTTGAAGAAAAGATAATGTTCATAAATCCATACTGTAAGAGTGGATTGGATGACACTGAACAGCTTGAAGCAAACTCAGCCCAATTATTTCACTAATTTCTTAAATTAGCTGCATTACAAAGGGTATTTTAGTTTATTTCATTAATTGTAGGTAATTTATAAAAAAGGAAAAGAGTTCTCAGGTGTGACTTGTTACACTGCATTTTAATCAGGGAGATGTGGCTATGAACTGTTAACCTGTGAGCCTTCCCTCTGTATTTCCTGTTAAAGTGGATCTATGGAGTGCAGGGTCATGTGGACCCCTGTATTCTCAGGAGCAGATCCCAAAGTGTTCCTGCATTCTGCAGCCACCTCCATTGCTGTTCCTGCCATTTCCCTGGAAGAACAAGGAAAACCTTTGGATCACTTCCTTGTGCAAGCCCAGGAGCAGATCTAGAACATTCCGTCCCCAACCCAGCTGGGGTTGGGAGGTACCAGCTGGGAAAGTGCCGTAGTAGAAGGAGCCTGGGTTGTTCTTGGTCCACGGGAAGTCCTCGGCCACGCTCAGTCCCGTCACTGCCACGAGCAGAGCCCAGCAGCTCAGGATGTCCCTCCTCATTCCCACCGATTGCTCTCTGCCAGGGAAAACACAAGAGCCCTGTCAGGTCTTGCTGCTCCACAAAGGGGCTTGGGGGGTCCTGAAAGGGAAAAGCTGATTTTTTCTGCTGGATAGGAGCTATGATCGAAGGCTGAAAGCTTGGGCTGAATGGAAGGAGCAGTTAAACTTCTTGCAGGGTGGGGAAAATGAGGGAAGACTGAGGTGCAAAATTATAATTATTAGAAGCCACGTATTTTCTATAATGTTACTTCTCTTTATCTTAAAGGTCTCTTTGTTGGTACTTATTTTGTTATGAATTTCAAACTGTCACACAAAATATCAGTAAGTAAAACTCTCTAAAAATGACAAGAAAGAAGTGACTATGCTGGTAGCATCTTCCCACCTGTCATGGCAACAAGCCCTGTGGAAGTTGGAAAGGAAAACTAATACTTGCAATTATTGCAGCTTTAATTAATTGCAGCCTTTATCTTGATGTCATCCTTTTTATCCAGTGCCAGCTTCAATTTTAAACTGTGGCATCAAGTTAAACTATTAGAGAGACCTATTTTAGCTGAGTTAAATAAAGTTTCAGAAGGGCTTTTAAAAAAAGCAGTTTTCCCCAAATTGATACAGTCCCCAAAGGATGTTTTACATTCCCAAGCATCTGTTGGTGAATCTGAAGATGAGGTTGGACCATGAGGAAAAGCAGAACAAATATTTAAAATAATCATGTTTTGCATTGGAGTACCTGAGTTGCTTTGCAGGTTGGCTCCTGACCAAAACGAACCCCCAAATTTGGCAAAAAGCAAAAGGCAAAGGACTGCCCCCCTTTTCAGAACATGTGATAAATGTAGAGCCTCAGAGACCTCTTGTTCCTCTGTTTATTAATGATCATCCCTTATCTCCTAATTAACACAGGAACTGCACAGCTGGCTTAGGAAAGTGTAACTGCTTCAGCATTAAAGGCTTTAGTCCTGGATTAAAAATATCTCCACCTAGACATTCCAAATGGAAGCATTTAGATTACAGAGTTAAAAAAAGCTTGTAGCAGACTACGAACATTTTCAATCAGGTCTAAATACTCTAGAATTGCTTTTATTTTGAATATTAAAGGTTGCAAATACATGTGATTTTAACTTAGACATTGCCAGTAGCTCTCTGGCTTAGTCAGTAAATTTAAATTTAGCATTGCCCTTCATTTTCTCATTAGCACTGACCAACAGTCCCAGGAAAAGGAGCCAGGAGAGCTGGAAATGTTCCATGGGGTCTGTCCATGTTTCTGCAGCTGAGGCGCTGCCCCAGGGCAGCAGGGCTGTGCGGTTTTGCAGAGTGCTGCTAGGAGCTAGGACCTCATTTGGAGTTAGGGGTAACAAAAGGGAAAAAAAAAATATTTTTCACTTTTGGCTTGGTTATTCTTAGTAGTAGAATTAGAAATAATTTCAGTACCTCAAGAATGGCTCAAGCACAATAAAACACTTCAGGATTTTACAGCACCCTGTATTGAATAAAACAATCTTATGCACAGCCTGCTGTGGAATATTCAGTCAAACACTTTTCAAATTCATATGTGCATTTCAGAGCTCTTCATTGCTCTGTTTTTCCGGCATGTATCTCTACAAACACAGTAGAAGAAACAGTTTTTCAAATAGTGAAAAAAGGTTTAATAAGTTCAGACTGTAAGGATGGTCCTGTAAAACCCTTTTCACCCCCTTGTCTGGCAGCTGTGATCCCTTCTGCCCTGGTTGTAGCTGGAGTTATTTTAATTTCCCCCCATTCCTGCCTTACCTGGTGTTCTTCACAACAGATGTGTCCTATCTGGGAGATTCCTCTGAACTGCCACAAACCTACCAGGGCATTCAGAATAAATTTACTTTCCCAGAATAATTGCATGGAATTAATCCAGGCTATCACAAAACCTCGGGAGAAACATCTAGTTGCAAACAGCATTTTGTTCACTTACAGTCAAAACAAAAAAGAACAATCCTTTTGTATCCACAGTCAATGCTGCAGGACGAGCTTTAGCTTAACCACAGGAATCTGTTAGCAATGAGGATTTTCCTTTGTAAGCAAAATTAGCTTTGCACTCATCTATACATTCATACAGAACTGGCTCTTGGACAGGGCGTTTGTAGATATTTTCCATCAGGAATTGCAGTGATGGGCCAAGAATGGGTTCAAACTGAAAGGGGAATTTTGATGAGATATATGGAAGAAATTGTTCTCTGTGAGGATGGTGAGGCCCTGGCACAGGGTGCCCAGAGAAGCTGGGGCTGCTCCTGGATCCCTGGAAGTGTCCAAGGCCAGGTTGGACGGGGCTTGGAGCAGCCTGGGATAGTGGAAGGTGTCCCTGCCATGGCAGGGGGTGTAATCAGGTAATCTTTAATGTCTCTTCCAACTCAAAGCATTCTGGAATTCTGAATTCTATGATTTTCTTTCGGTGCAAATGTCTGTATCCTGGATGGCATTTGGCAGGGAGAACTCAGTGACAGATTTGGTGAGGCCAAGGGCTTTGTTTTTACATGGCATCATTTAAAATCAGATAATTAAGTTGCAGACTTGGAAAATCATGTGCTTTTCCTTTCTAAAGGAATTCCTTATGGTGATGTCTTTGTGGAAAAGACAACTCGCCCAGTCTGGATGTTCAGCTACAGCTACAGCTCCTCATTTCTTTCACTTCTGGAGCTGCATTCAGTCCCTCTCACTGATGATGTCCATTGAAAAGGCACAAAACGAGGTAATTACTGCTGGGCTGAAAATGTGATTTCAGACATCTCTGCTCACCTGGCTCTCAGATGAGAAGACCTTTCTGTGCTGAGGGAGAGGGGGAAGAGCCTGGAGGTCACTGCTGCACCTGTGCCAGAGGCCTGAGCAGGGGCAGAGCTCCCTCTGTGCCCAGAGCACCGAATACAACAAAGATGTGGGAGCTTTTCCCACACTCACTCTGAGGAAAGGCATCTCTGGGCAAGGGGAGCCTGGCAGGGGCAGCAGGAGCAGCTCAGCTCCGTTAGCTTTTGGTCGTGGGGGATTTGCTCCTCCCTGCTGCGCACCCCCAGAGCTGCTGGATGCTCTGGGTGAGTGACTCCTGCCTGGAACCTGCTATCCTGTGCTTTTTCAGCTGTTCAGTTTGGAAACAAACGTATTTATCCCTGTTGCTACTCAGTTTTGTCTTTTTTAACTTTTTTTTTTTTTTTTTTTTTTTTTTTTTCTTTCACGCGGGTGGGGNGACAGGTTTTTTTGTGTGTGTGTATTTTTTTTTTTTTTAATTTTTTTTTTTTTTTTTTTTTTTTTTCCTGAGCAGCGCTGGTGCCCTCGCGTGGCCGATTTCATAACTGAGAATGTTGCCTGGTAGCATAAAATAGTGTCAACGTTGCAGTTCTTACAGAGCCTCTCAGAAGAGAGATCTCAGAGATCTTACAGAGATCGCAGAAGTAAAAAGTGCACTGAAATGAGAGTAGGGATATCACCAGGAGCTCCTTGTCCATCCCTGCGGGTCTCTCCGTACGCTTGCCTGCCCTCTTGCTCCTCAGGAGGGACCATCTCCAGGGACAGAGGGGATGATCCTTGAAAATCCAGCGGCTTCTGCGGCTGTGATGCACACAAAGCGCAGTGCTGTGTACACAGCTCCTGCTGCAGGGGACTTGGGTTCTGAAGGCATCTTTTTATCACTTTTTTTGGCATTTGACACATTTTGTCTCCTGCAGAACCGGGTAGCGCAGTGAACCAGAGTCACCGCAGCGCTGAACGATGCCAGAGTTGTGATGATTAAGGGTGGACATTACTCATTCCTTGTTAAATCATAACTGTACCTAAAACCACCCCAAGAACAAAGGCTTTGGTGTGCCAGGAGAGGCTGGGACTGTTCAGAGAGCTGGCAGAGGAGCAGGCTGACAGATCACCCCTCTCTCCATGTGAGAAGCTGCATGGATCTCACACAGGGAGCTTGGATCAGGCCAGGGCTGAGCTCAGAGCTCTCCTCTGGCTGCCTGGTGCCATATTCATAAGCCAGGCTGCTGCTTTAGGGCATCACTGAAGTCACTTGGTGAATTGTCACTGACTCAGTGGTCAGGAGGAGCCAGCCCTTGGTGTGCATGAAAACACAATTCTTTCCAACTGCATTTAACATGGGCTGCCAGGAACATGACACTGTTCCACTCTAAGTTGTGCTTGCATAGGTTTTCTTCTCTTAACATAATCTTTTCCTGTGATGTTGTTTCCCAGTTTCCTGCATAAAACCCCAAATTAAAAAAAAAATAAATTAAAAGATCATATTTATATTGTGACAGCTTGGTCATTTTTTCCTCTTGGAAAAGTTTTATTAGCAGCAGTTTTTAAACCGTGCCAGAAACACATCAAGGCTATAAAATCTTTTATTGTGTTTTATTGGTAAAAAGAATGTTTTAAAAAAAATCTCCTTGGAGTCCATCCAAAATTACCCAACGAAGTAAAATGCAGTAAAATAACCTGGAAAGCAGCTTCTGCAATGGGTTCACTCTGTGAGTATAAAATCAGGGACTGATTCTGTGAGTGCTTTATCTGCTGTTTGCTTGTCTCCAGCCTGGAGTGGATCTTCATCCATAAATGCTGGACATATAAATGCTGGCTTCTCTTGCTGCAGGGTCCTGTGTGAGCACATCACAAAACCTTTGGCACAGAGCCCATTGTGCTTATCTTCCACTTTATTTTCTATCTGTGCCACTTTGTGTTGCAAAACCCCTTATCTCCAGCTAGACACCAGGGATGGAGCCACCCCTAACAGCAAACACCCTAAACCTGCTATTTATTGGATTTTTGCTTTTAGCCCTTCTGTTTTGATGAAAAAGGAGAAGCTGTCTTTCCTAATTCCCTGGCAGCTGTTCAGACAACGAGACCACATCATCCTCACACAATTCTGACCTATCTCCTCAGCTTCCTGATTCTTCATTCTTCTGAGCTATGCTCCCTTTCCAAACTTGAATAGGCCTTTTCTGTCTCAGAGAGAAAAATCCTTTCTTATTATACAGCCACCAGAAAACCACGTAATTTTTCCAGTGTGTGGTCTGCTGCAACTACACTGAGATATTGGAGTTTTTTCCAAATCAAAACAAAACCCACTTACAATTGTTCTTGGACCAAGAACACTTGTATAACTGTGCTTGTATTTTTCTGTGTTACAAAATGACTTTCCTTGCATTATATTTGCTGCTTTTGGAAACTTTTTGTCTGAAGCTCAACTGGGTTTATGACCTGGTTTTGCTTTTCAGAGAAAAACATTGGGATTATGGAAGAATATTGGAAGGGAGAGAAACGAGGGTGCTTTGCTTTACTGTGGGGAACACCAGTCTGGTATCCTGGGAAATCCGTAGGCAGCTTCTGGAGACAGTCTCCATTGCAAGAAGAGCTCCAGAGTCTGGGAGATCTTGTATTCAAACTGGGATTCTTGAGAAAAGATGGAGATGAGTGACTCTGAAACTTACACTAAATTTGCTTAGCAGCTCCCCTACTATTACAGAAGACACTGCTCTCATATTTTAGGCCCATTGAGGTCAATGAGTAGCGGCTATCACTAACCACTGGTTTTATTTGGGTCATTATTTAAAAAAATTAAACTCTTTGAGAACCTACCACCTCTGTTTCGCCAAGAAAGATTGTAAAGATTGGCAAGGGTAGGATAAATCTGCAGAATCTATTCTGGTTGTACTAAAAGCTCCAATTTTAAAGGTGTAATTTTCAAAGGAGCTCCTAAATTGTGTGGTTTTCATGTTTCTTGGTGTGTGCAGAGAGGTGCAGACACTTCCTCCTTTTGTGGAACTCCCAGATGGTCAAAACTCCTGAGACATGGCACTGATACAGTCAAAGGTGCACATTGGATTTGGAATGCCCAGGCTCAGTGGTTGGTTAAAAATCCCAGCCATGATATATAATAAATGACAGATGTTATAGATACTCCTGGGCGCAATGAGGAAGGTCACAGAAATTTGCTTCTAAAAATCAATTTTAATTTCTCTTTTCCTCCTGACAGCTTCGTGCTAAGGGTGGGCCTCCATTTGATGTGAGCCCTGCAAACTGCTGCAGGCTACCAGTGATTGGAATTTACTTGGATTAGTCTAATTGCTGCCTCTGCCATCATCTGTTTGCAATCACAAAGAGGAAGCTTCTGAAGCTTGGGAATGAGAGAAAATGGAGTGTCCTGACAACCACAAAACAGCAAGAAAGCTTTTGGATGTTTTCCCATCACTATTTGTGAGTAGGAACCAAAAGAAACAGTTATATTTTCTTTCCATGTCCATCTTTACCCTGCACCCATGACATAAATACATCCAGCACCAAAGAATAGTGGTAATTAGTGAAGGTCCCCAAGCACTGTCAGTTGATAATGAGTAAGAGTTCATGAATTGTTTTGGAAGGGATTGAATTAGTTCATTATTGAATTAGTTGAATTAGGTCATTACTAAAAACATACAATTGTTCTTTCTACGGATGTTCAGCTTCGATTATGAAATATCCACATTCAGGGCTTGAAATTCAGTTTTAAGACACATTTTATCTGTGGTTTTGCCCCAGAAGGGCCCTTTCTCACGCACCAGACAGGCACAAATTGTCAGGTAGTGGACAGATAAAACACTTTAATAGCTAAAGACATTCAGATTTATTTTGCTTCTGTCCAGGGCTGGAGGTTTAGGCTGGAGAGGAGAGTTTGGAGCTTTGCTGAGCATGGAGCTGTGCTCCAGGGAGAGACAGCACTGAGAGCCTGGGGACAGCCTGGGCACTGCCAGCCTGGCTGCTCTGGCTTCCTCAGCCCTTCAGCTGGGAGCAGGTTTGAAAAATGCCAGTGAAAGGTTCTGCACAGGGCACCAGGGAGCTGGAAACTCTCATTTCTAGCTGAACATTCAGGGATCTCTCTGCCTGCCCAGGGCAGGTGGGGAAGGGCAGCAAAGGGAGCAGAAGGCTCTGTGCAGCCTCAGGAGCTGTCAGGGCTGCCAGGGACAGGAGGGCTTTGCTCACATAAGCACAGCCTGAGAAAACTCCTTTCTAAACTGCCAGGCTCCTTGTTTCCTAAATAAAATTTAAAATTTCATGGAGAAACTGAACATGAACTGTGATAATCTAAATTCTTTCACAGCTCTTACAGTGACTGCTGTGTGGTGCCATGGCCTGACCTTCTTGTAGCTTATTTATCAAATCAAATAAAAAAAAAAACAACAGTGAAAAATAAAAAAAAATTAGAAGTCTTTTTCTGCTTTTTCAGGGATAAATTCAGGGACAAGGCCTCACTAATGCTCCTTAGCAACTTCAGCTCAAGCCCAAAGCCAAGTGATGCCACTGGAGATTTAATGTGTTCTTAAAGTGAAATACCTGCCCCAGTGCTTTGCGCCATTACAGCCTCCTCACTGTTTTGGGGACTGAGCTGAAGGTAAATCAGTTAAAAGTGTAGCAAATTACGGCCTTGGCTTAGTGAGTTGTGAGAGCCTCTGTCACTTTGCCATGGGAAGGGTTAAATACAGTCTAAACACAATAATAACAGCAGTATTTTTAATAGCAGTATTTAAGTATTTAAGATGCTGCTAAGTGGTACTTGAGATTATATCTGTGAACTTTCTTTTTGCTACATCAAATCAAGAAAGAATCTTAGTCCCAGTCATCTCTGAAATACTTCAACTTGATATGATCCAAACTTACTTAGAACGTTTTTAAAAAGCTAAGCTACATTCTTTAGAATGAATCTTCCCATTATGCCAAAAATACAAATTCCAAAACATATTTGTAATAATAATAATAACAATAATAATAACAATAACAAGGGTCCAGACATGCCAGGTTACCGGTCTGGTGGATATAAACTGTTGGCATTGTGCATTTTTCTTTCAGCTGGCCTCTGAAGACAGCATCAGTGAGGAACAGTGGGAGATAAGCAGCACAGACGAGAAGAAGGAAAAGAGATTCTTAGGGCTATCAGAACAGTGAGTAAATGTTTTAAAAATGTTTCTAACAAGCACTTTTCTCTGAGCCTGTGCTGTAAAACAAGCAGCATGACAGGGAATCATGGATTGATTTCCCTGACAGGATGTGCAGGTGGGACTGCAGGCTTGTATAGACTTGAAAATTGTATTTATCAAATGGTTTCATACTTGTGGAAGAACCTGAAGCAACATTTTTTTTCTACAATGTCTTAAAAGAAAAGTTACTTGATTTGTAACCCAGATCCAAGTTAAAAGGGTAAATGTGAATTGTCTGTGAGAGGAATGACTGTATAGTGCCTGAGCTGAAGTCTGTTAAACCTTTGCTGATGGCTGATTAACTGCTGAAAAAGAACATTAGCACTGTTGTGTGCTACACATTCAAAGATGTTTCAGGTTTTTTTGCAATCAGATATGATAACTTTTTTGGGTTTAGGTGTATTACATAAGCACATGCATGTACAGAGGCCTGCAAATAGAGGTAGGAGTAATTCTTTTGCCTTTTAAGTTGCAAATGTCAGTGTGAAACCTCCAGAATCAAGTGAGCCAGGAATAATTTCACTCCAGCCTTACTTTGCTTCATATCAGGCCTTGCTTGTTTGCCCCATGGTCTTAGAATGAGGTGCTTTAAACCACAGAGAACAAGGTTTGCAAATGCTGTGGCCACTGCTGAAAGGAAACAGATGCTTTCCCAAAGCCAGAACGCGGGCACTGCAAGTTTTGGAGCTCTGTCCCAGAGAAATGGGTTTTTGTTACCATTGGTTTGCTAAAACCCAAGGATATATTATACACTGTATTACATTCAGATGATCTCATCCTAAGCAAAACAACTTGTGGGACCTCTGATTCTGATTAAGCATTTGGGCTCAAGGGACTGCGCTACCATCCTACCTCACTGGCAGGGGTTTTGTCATGAGACATTTGTTATGTTTTTGAAGCAAATATTTCTGTGATAAGTGTTATATTAAAACCCACAAGGACGTGAATAATCCTGTTTTCAGTGAAGAGTTTAAATGGCATGCTATAAATAAAGCCAAGGCCACACATTGACTCAAAAAGGTAAAAAAAAAACCAAAAAACAACCAGAAATACTGAATAGCTCTGTTCATCCTGGCCACTAAATGGGGGGAGGCCATGGGGAAAAATAGCTTTTAATTGTATCACACAGGAGATGTGAATTAGGACTGCACATGGCAACCTTAACTCTGGTGTTTCCAGCCCTTGAACACTTGACTTTTCAACCTTAACTTAGGTAGGTGGGGAGGTTCTTATTAATTTTGTCACATGCAGCTCAATTCCTCTTGAAAGCATTAGTGATTTCAAATTTATTCTGCTTGTCCATTTCATTTACTCAGTCTCAACTGCTGGTTTTTAAACTGGGTTGGACATGACAAATTCTCCCTTAAAAGGGTGATTTGCCTCGTGAAGTGAGGCTCTCACCTGCCACCTTCACTTCTCTCTGCTGATAAACCTCCAGCCAGGAGACAAAGCTCAGCGAGGCTCCTGCAAGGAATGGGCGCCCCAAGGAAAGCTGAGCAGCCTCCAAAGCGATTGCACTGCAGTGACATCAGCACTCAGACATTTCCAGTCGGCTTCTCCAGCACATCCAGGCGGTGGGGGGCTCTGGAGCCAGCACACACTGACACTTTATGGCTCCCCCACTGGGATCACGTCTCTGTGAGAGACCCACTGAAAGTGCTGGGTCCAAAACACAAGCAGGCTCGTTCTGTGGGGAGGGATTAGCCTTCCAAGCCTGGGCAGTGACTGTGTCCTTCAGCCAGAGCTTGTGTGGGGAGCAAAGCTGAAATTCAGCCCTGTGATCCCCGACCCTGAGCTCTCTGACTGCTGGGCACCAGCCTTTGTGCATCTCACACACCTTGACTGAAATCGCTCCTGACATTGCTGCTGGCCCTTCCTGAGAAGCTGAAAAATTCCTTGCTCTGTTGTATCCCGTTTCCCAGTGTGGGTTATTGTGAGGATAATGCTGAGCTCCACTTTGAAGTGCTGTGAGGGCTGGAGATGAAAAATGGCCTTTGATTAGGGAGTATTTTAGCTCTTAAGTATTACTGGTGATTCTCTAGAATCGTTCATTCCTTTTACATTCAAGAGTGACAACATTAACATTTAACATTCCTGAATAACAATTCAAGTGAAATTCCTTCCACCTGAAGGAATTCCAGCACTCTGATCCCTACTTGACACATGGGAAGTAGATAAGAATAAGGTATCTTATTATCTTCTAGTATAAGAACTGGTTTTGTGCTTTCTTAGTGTAGCAGAAGTGGGGCAGGAACAAAGGGATGCATTGATGTTCTTGAACCAGAATATTTTACCTTTCCTCGACTGGTCCTTTTTTTTGGAGAAAGTAATTTTCCTCAACCTTCCCCCATCTCCTTACTAATGTCTTTCCACATAGAAATAATATTTGGGATCGGAGATTGTGCCTTCTGAAGTGGTTTCCATCTTGCTGTTGTCCTAAGAGAACTTGAACCTTTATTGAATGATCATGTTCAGCTACACATAATTACAAATCCATAAAAAATCAAGTCCCCTTGTATTTGTATGCATTGCAGCAAAATGTACCTTTAAGGAGAAAACATTGCTTCAGTGTGACTGTCTGAATTTATTGGCTATTAGAAGCCTTACAGTGTATGGCTCACATTTTAGAACTCTTGATTTCAAGCTTAATGTGGTCAGGAAATATAAAAATACATTTATTTATGTCATCTACTAAAAATCTCAACCTATGTTACTGCAAGTCGAAGCCAATCTGTGTTTATGTTGGAGATGAATGATTGGTTTGTAGCTGCCTGTGTTTCTAGCCAGGCTCAATGGAATGATTCTGCAGCACAACTCTGTGTGTATTTTTTTTAAAAACTTCTTTTTATTTACTGCATGTGGCAGCAATTTCCTTCCTTCCAGAACCCACTGCCCAGTTCTCAAGGGCAGTGCAGCTGCCTGATAATAATAATAATTATTATTATCAGGCTGTGCACCTGGAGTGCTAGGATTTACTGAATTGTTCAAAGTTGTCAAAATCCAGGCAAATATTTCATTATTACTGATACCTGTTCACTGTTGCAAGCTTGGATTTGATTTGCTTTCCCAAGTCTTTGCAGCTGATATTTGCAAGAGCTTTCCTTGTTATTAGACTGCAGGGAAATCTATCTGAACAGAATTTCTTCTCAGACATTTGATAACTGGATGTCTGTGTCAGAGCGGTTGCGGCGGCTTCCCTGTGGTACCTTCTTTCCCTGGGGCTTTAGTTCTGGTTTTGTTTCTGGGGTGAAATCCCCACCCAGGGATCTCAGCTGACCTTCCAGGTCTGGCTCCCCTGAGCTGGGACTGCAGAGGGGTTTGATGGCATTTCCTGCAGCAGGTACAGACGAGAGCAGCTCTGCCCTCCTGCCATCAGCACATTTGTCCAGCAAATTTCCCATCCTGTGTAGGTGGACAATGAATATGAACACCATGCAAATGATTTCCTTTCAAATGTGAAGGCTTCCTGATGAAAAACAGGATGTCCAGGGACCTGAGGCTGTTCTACTCCCTCTGAACAGAACACCCTTGTTGCCTTAGACTTAAGTGATTGTAGGTTCAAACTCTGAGTTTCAAATATGTTGAAAGTAAAATTTCTTTTCCCTCTGAAAGTGAGGGTCTATAACCAACTCAGCAAAAAAAGTTGTCAAGAACACAGAGCAGAAAAAGTCATGAAGATCTGGGGTAAAAATTCAGGGGAAGAAAAAATAGCATTAAAAGTCTTGCTTGGGAGTCCAGAAGTTTGTCAGAAAATCAGAAGCTGAGGTTGGTGGAAAGGATTGTGGGACTTCTTTGGATAAACACAGGAGAAGAATTGAGGAAAAGCAAAATCATTGTGCCTGGAGCTTTCATATCTTCCATATCATACTCCAGAATGAGGCTTGGATCCACTCATCCACCTTCCCAGTTCCTGGGAATTCATACCTTGGGGTTATTCACCCAGGGAGGAAATAATGTTTTAAGTATCTTTGGGTTTCCATGTCTTCTCTACGTTGTGTCTCCCTTCATACACAAAGACTCTTGAAACAACCTTAATGTGTGTTACAGAACTGAAAATAATATAAGGTAATATAATGTATTACCTTATATTATTTTCAGTAATAAAATAATATAAGGTAGTATAATGTAGGGTAATTCTTTCGCAAGGCTATTTTGTAATTCATATTATCACTAGTTTAGTTTAAAAAGTCATGCCTGCATCTGTCAGTATCAGAGCTCTGCTCACCCTGCAGTTTAGGTATGTGTTGTACCTAATTTTTATTGAAAGATACTCTAAAATTATGGGAGAGCATTGATAATTCCAATATACATTTTTTAATTAAGAGGTCCTCATGAGTGCCATCACCCAGCAAAAAATCCCAGTGCTCTAGTGGGACAAATAAATAGGTGTAGAGCTCCCAGCCCTTGCAATCCAGTATGAAGGGTTGGGTGATTTTAAAGGAGCTGCTTTGTTTGCTCTAGGAATTCATCCATCTCTGGGGCAGAACTTCCAGTTGTTTTAACAGTGTGTGTCAGGATTAGCAGCCAAGTCCTGAATATTCTCAGCTCCTCAGGCCAACCCCTAAATGCATATTGTGAAGAAAAAAAAAATAAAAGAGGAAAAAACCCACAAAAAAAAAGGGAAGGCCTTTTTACGGGTGTGTTTGAAAGAAAATCAGCCAGAAATAATGTCCATCGAGCAATTCCATGTAGGAAAATGGGACAGTTCTGTAAAACAAGCCTTGAACCCCAGCAGCAATGGAGATTCTGTTATTCTGCATGGGCTGTCTCTGGATATCCCCTTTGTGAAGGTTTTTGACTTCTAGAAGGATTTCTGTACAGATTTGCCTTAAAGTAGCCGAGATCTCCTGGGCTCCTCTACCTTGTCCCGCCTCAGACATCTTATCTAACAGCCCTGGTTTGGGAAAGGAGCCATGAGGGAAAAAAAAGAACAGGCTCCTTTTGTAGCTAATAACTTCCTTTAATTGGTAATTAAGCTGCCTGCTACTTATAAATGTCAATAAAGGCCAAAATATTTAGAAGCGCAATCATTTTAGTGGCTTCCCATTTCTCATTGCATAAGCTGCCTGGACGGACCACACACAGGCACATTTGAAGATGGTTTGGATTTCAGAGCCCTCGTCTTCCCACCAAATTCTTCTCTAAAGCGGCCCAGAAGGGACAGAGCAGCTTTAGTCAATAGGAGGGAGGATGTGAACGGAGTCTTCTGGGTGAGCATTCCTCACATGTTGGAATTGCACCGCAGGCGCTGGGCTGGAGCAGGCAGGGCCTGGCCAGATGGTGCTCTCATTTATTCCTGCGTTCAGGGAAAGGGGCTGCATCCCATCCATGTGCAAAACCACTCAAGGAAAAGCTGCCTGCTAAGAGATTAAACACCAACTGCAGCTTGGAAATGAGAATTAGTGTAAATCTTGTTGTTTCTGTCGAGCAGAGGAAAATACAGAGGGTTTTGCTTGCGGAATTAACATGTACAAACACTTATCCTCACTGCATGGATCTGCTGATTTTGTGAGCACTTTCCCACTGAAATTAATCAGTTTACAAGGGGGCAAGAGAGGGGACATTTGGCTTTGAAGAGTGCAGAGAATGTATTCCCAGAGGGATCTTTGATCTTTTTATGGTGTTTTGTTTCTCAAGTGCGTGTGTGTGTCCTGCAGGGACTTGGCATTTTGGAAATCAGAGCCATGGGGACTAGACTTTGATATCGCACTGAATCTAGCTGGAATATTAGAATATGAATATGGCCTCCCTTTTAATGGTTTCCCAAAGGATCCTCGAGAAGCTCAGAGCCTAATTTACTATTCCATGATCTCCCCATGTAGGACAGGGTGGGGTTTTATGGGAGGACAATGCAATGGTGCTTTGTTGAATCTGGAGGTGGAGATGAGCTGACCAGGATGTCAGGTAGAGCTGGGAATGGGAAACCTTTCCTTCCAGACTAAACTAGGGATGTTGGTGAGGGTGCCACATGCCCCAAGCTCAAGTTTACTCTTGGTAGCATCAGTCTGGATAGGTGGGAGACGTGAAAATGTCCTGGAAGGGGCAATGTCCTCTTGGCACATTCATCCTGCCTGGAAAATTCCCACTGGAGTCCCCCAGCCCAGCCAGGCCCAGCTGTCACAGGAGGCCAAGATTCCAGGGACTCCTGGGTGTAAATAATTATTCCAGCCACGTGGAATCTCCAGGTTTTCCTGGGGCAGATTTGCTCACTGGCTGCATGGTGTGGTCCCTATTACTGGGTAACTGATAAAACATGGCTGGTTTTACAAATAAAGGTGCTTTTGCCATAAAAACATCAAGCCAGGGAAGCACGAGGCACTGGTGCTGATGTGACTTCTGCTGCCTTGTTTGCTCCCTGTGTCAGCCCCAGATGTTTTCTGCAAAGATTTGAAGGAAGTGGATTTGAAGAGCAGCTTTATAGATCCAAGTGGTAGCTTTCAAAAGCCAAAAATGCTCTCTAAAGTCAGGAGATTTTATTAAAGAGCATAGGCTTAAAGCAGATAAGTATGCTTTCAAAATTCATTGTTTCCTGGGTGTTTTTGAGTCATTGGAATATTTGTATCTATTTTCTTCCAAACTTTTATTCTGTAATTGTGATGGAGAGAAGCTTCTTATTAAAAACTCTGAAAACAGAGCACTCTGAAAATCATTTTTATGCTTTCAGAAGCTGCTCATTTGCTAATAATACAAGTAATTATCCCAGAAGAGCAATAGAACTGTTTGACCATCATACCAGAAAAATACTGTATATTTTGATATTAAAGGCACAAGCATGAATTAAATAGCATTTTGAGACTTCTGAGATGAAGTTCGTGTTGCTTCATCTTTCATAAATCCTCTCATCATTTGGCTGGGGGTAGTAATATCGATGTGTCCATCTTAAGAGCCAAAAATGGACAAATGAAGATAAACACTCAAGAAATTTAAACTTTCATTTTCATCTCACAATTTCTGTAACGTGATAAGGGTTTGTCCTGGTCTTTCTGCCAAAACTCTTCCCTAGTATCAGCACAGCCCTGCACCAGGCAGGATTTGTGTCTGTGCCTCCCTGTCTGCCCTGTTCCATCCCTGTCCCACATCCTTCAGCTGATGGAATTTGCAGATTATTGGAGGAGGAACAGAGGAATTAGAAGGGTGACTTATTTCTTACATCATGATTCTATGCATCTTCAGTGGGACTGAAGGAAAAATCAAAAAAGACGGAAAGAAAATGAATGAAAGATTAAACCCCAAAATATATTAAAAAACAGAGGATGAAAGAAAATAATTGTGAATTATAATTCCAGTGGCTGATTATTATGCTAAAATAAAACTATATATTCTCCTGGGATATGGGTAAGAAGCAGTGAAGGAGTGGGGAGGAAGGTGGGAAGAGCTGGGTTTTTCCTTTCCCTGAACCCATCTCCTCATCTCCCTGCAAGTTTTTGTGTAGCTTAGGTGGCATGGAAATGCTTGTGATCACTCCTTAGGAATTTTTTCCTGTGTTCCTTCCTCTCCTCATTCACATAAACAGTAAATCCCTGCTGTCAGTCCTGCACCCCTGTGCTCACAGAACACTGAGCACTGACAGCTCCAGCCACCAACAAATGGAGCTGCACATTTTCCTTATGGTTTCCCAGCACCGAGTGTATGATTTAGATCCTTCAGCCTCCAAAGTGCTCCACTGGGTGTCCTTTAATATTGCATTATATTACTCATGATGCATAGCTGATTCCACTGCTTCCATTTACTTTAGCAATGATAAATGGCACAAACTGGACGAGAAGTTTATAAATTTTAAGTGCTTTGTAGGCAACTGCTACCCAGAGAAATTTTCAAACTGTTTGTTACTTTGGGTCATGGAAAAATTGCTTCCAGAAGCTTGGTTAATGAGTTTCAAAACAGGGTAAAATGCATGAATTCTTTATGACTGAGAAGCATATTAGTGTCAGGATCTTCCCTTCTGTAGGAATCGTCAATTCTGCACAGTTAATATTTAAAAGGAGTTAAAAAAATAAAGCAGGAAAACTCAAGGAACTTGCAACTTAGTTTTTGTCACTGTAATGGCTTCGTAAGAACTGTGTTCTGCTGCAGGGACAGGGCTGGAGCATCGTAGCCCAGATGATTCCTGGGTATGGAAAGTTGAGGCAGCTGTGTATAGAAAGTTGAGGCTGTTGGAGTAACCCATGCCCTGGTCAGTGCTGTGTTAACACGAGTCTGTGTCATCCCTCTCCTTGTGTTTGGAGCATCCCAGAACTGTGTGGAGTGAGCTGGAGTTTGTGCCTTGTGGCCTGGCAGCGCTGCCTTCCCTGGGGATGGTTTGAACAGTCTGTGTATTCCGGGTCCCCCTGGCCGTCTCCTGGCCATGGATGCGCCATGCTGCAGGATGGAGATTGGTCTCCCGGCCTGCTGTCTCTGCTGCTGGAAGTGGTAAACAGCAGCCAGCAGAGCAGGAGGACGAAGGAAATTGGGAAGGAGTTACGGAGCATTTTCAGGATACGGTTCTCACCATTTCCCACAAGCAGCGAGGTAGAGCGCTCAATGGGAGGAGTATGGGATGATGGCTTTACTGCACAGAAGTGCTGAACCTCTGGGCATGGAACACACCCAGAAATGTTCATTCTTATTTAACCCTCGCAGGAGGGGCCACTCGTGTCCTGCCTGGCTATGAGAGCTCACAGTCCCCAAAATTCATCCTGAGGAAAGCCCAAGCCCCAGCAGTGCTTGACAGGGTATCATGGCTTTGAACTGCCAGAGGGCAGGGTTAGACAGGATATGTGGAATTCCTGCCTGTGAGGATGGGGAGGCCCTGGCATAGGGTGCCCAGAGAAGCTGGGGCTGCCGCTGGATCCCTGGCACGGATCCATGGAACTGGAAATGTTCCAGGCTAAGTTGTACGGGGCTTGGAGCAACCTGGGATAGGGGAATGTGTCCCTGCCCATGCGGTGGAACGAGATGGTCTCTGATGTCCCTTCCAGCCCAAACCATTCCGTAATTCCGGCTCGGACGCGCGAGCGGTGCGAGGAACCGGCAGCGACCGCACGATGGCAGCGTGGGACCGGCGCTGCGGCCGCGGGATTCGGGAGCGTCCCGAGGGACCCGGGAACCCCCGGGATCGGGGCATTCGGGAGCGTCCCGAGGGGACCGGCAACCCCCGGGATCGAGGGGTGCGGGAGCGTCCCGAGGGACCCGGGAACCCCCGCGATCGGGGCATTCGGGAGCGTCCCGAGGGGACCGGCAACCCCCGGGATCGAGGGGTGCGGGAGCGTCCCGAGGGACCCGGGAACCCCCGCGATCGGGGCATTCGGGACCGTCCCGAGGGGACCGGGGACGCGCTGAATCCTCTGGAGCGGGGAGAGCCAGGACCAGCCCGGGACTGCGGAGGGAACCGGGACCATGCCGGGCCCGGGGGAGCCGCTGCCTTGCCGGGGCGGCCGGAGGGAGAAGCTGCAGTCACAGCACAACACAAAACGCCACTGTGCAAGATAATCTTTAGCCTTGTGTTCTCCCACTGCAAGCAGCCTGCAACAGGTCAGGGTTATTTTAAATTAGACTTTGACATTTTGCTTTCCTGCGTTTTGTGGTTTCTCTTCCCCCTTAGCCCAACCTTTGTGGGGGTGGTGGAAGAGGTGGAAGCCCAAGCGGTAAAATAGGAGCTCACAGGAATATCTCAGTTTGCAGAGGCTCTTTTACTGCACAGCATCCACAGGGCTGGGCAGGCTGTCAGGATACATCCAGGCTCCAAATAAATCCTCAATAAAGAGCCCAGCCTTCAAAGTCGTGGCTGTGAAAGCACATGGGTGATGGCACTGGGGAGGATCTTTGAAAGTCTATACAAAAATAAGGCAGAACTGCTCCTATCAGATCCATCTGGTAGAGCTGCACAAAAACATCCAGCCTTTCCTCTATTCCTTACAAAGTGTGCTTACATTATATATATTGTCCCTATTGTGCATTGTAGGGGATGGTCTCTCTCAAATGCCAGCGTCTTCTGGCTTTCATTTGTTCCCAGACCTCCCACCAAGTGGCTGCTGATTGAAAACCTTTTTACTCTCCTGCCAGGTTTAGCAAAAAGGGCTTGGTGTACTCAGGGTCTTTGATCTATCTGGGATGAACATTTTCATTGAAAGAGGTGGATGAGTCACTCTATATTTGACACAGCGCTATCTTGGAATACCTCTGGATTTGCCTTTTCAAGCTCTTTTGTATTTTTCTTTTCTGTTTCTTTTTTTTTGCATGTGGCTATAAATATTTTGCTCTGCGAGAAGCATGAAGCTCTTTTTTTTGGAAATGAAAGAGCCCTATTCCAAATAGGAAAAACACACTTAGCTAAGGTTTGTGCAGTGCATATTTAGTGGTAGAAGGTGGTGTGTTGGCCCTGCCTTGCTTTTCAATACAATATCCTGCAGTGTGAAATGAATGGCTGTATTTAGAGGTATCTGGAAGTGATGACTGATGTTTGGAGAAGTTACAAGGCTTTTCCTTTTCCACATGAACTCTCCAACCTGGCATTTCCACAGCAGTGAAATACTTCTGGGGCTGAGATCATCTGATTATTATTTCCTGTGTCATGTGCAGAATTTATTATTTTGTTGAATATTACAAATATATTCTTAAGTTGCCTGAGTTTGGGGCTCTTCTACAAAGTTCACTGGCATAACAGGGATATTGAACTGGCAAAAATAACTTTTTCTCCTTGGATATTATTTTGCTGTGATTAGTGAATGAAAGTTGCAAATGAACGAGGGGGAAGGGAGAGTGAAATTCTCTAAAAATGTTACGGAGATTTTCTGGAAAAATTAAAATACACATTTTTGTACTAATCTCCTAAAAGCCAGAAATCTAGACTTTCTATCTGTTTCAGTGCCCAATTATTTTTTCTTTTCTTTTTTTGGGAAAAGTGACCACCTTTGTGCTAGTGCAGGATTATTCCTGTTCGCAGTAGAATCAGTGTTGTTACTGGGAATTGCAGATGGCAATGGGTTCATTGCCTCAAATATCTTCATGAAGATTATTTATCTATTTTATACCTCTAAAAACTGAAACAGAACAGACTAAAATCTTCAATTGCCTGCAGAAGTTCTGACTGCCCAATCCCTGAAAATGTCCAAGGCCAGGTTGGACAAGGCTTGGAGCAGCCTGGGATAGTGAAGGTGTCTGTGCCCATGGCAGGGGTGGAATGAGATGATCTTTAACCCTCCCAACCCAGGGCATTCTGTGATTCCATAAAATCCAGTAAAAGCTCTTCAAATAAATTATGACATTAAAATGTGTGTGCAGTCCTTGCAAGCATTAAGTCAGGATATCAGAAATAGAGTTATCTCCCATCTCAATGCTGTTGTTTTAAACTGGGCTTAATTCTTTAAAAACTGACTCAAATGCCACGTAGGTCTCTTGGGCTGCCTTGTGTGTTGCTCAGAGCAAGGTCTTTCTGGGCTCTTTTGCTTACAAACAGAGTGGGAGAATAAATGACTTTGTAAAAAAATAAATATTGGCATCTGGATTCTTGCGATTTGTATATTTGTAACACCACCCATATTTCTTCCTCCCTTGTTTTGAAATATTGCATGGTATGTGGGTCTTCATTAAGGGATATTTTGTCCTTTGGCTTTTTCTACACATGATTACACAGTAGCCATCCGTTCCCAACATCTGTGTTTATGGAAACCTTTCCAATAAATCTGTGCAGAAGGGAACTGTCCACGTTTCCTCTGAGTCCTGCAAAAGATGCTGTTTTTCTTTGTGATGAATTGGTTAAAGATTGCCCAGCTGAGATGTTTAGTTTTTAGGTGAATCTTCAACATTATTCCAGAAGTGGATTGGAAATGGACATTGGCTGGGCAGGCAGTGCCTTCCAAGGCTGTCCAGGACACTGAGCTTACCCTTCTGACTACAACCCTTAAATCCTCATCCTGGGTGGCAAAGGCAGCTCAGGATGTCCCAAGGAGAACATCTAAGGAATGGCTTAGCTGGTTTGCCTGTGTGTCACCCTCAGAGCTACCTGCTCTGTTCCTGGGGGTGGCTGGTGCAGTTCCCACACTCCCCACTGGATCAGAACCCTCTTGGCACAGACCATCAGCATCGGATTTTGGCCAGGGCTGCGAGCTCTGTAAGACGGAGCTTTTCTCAGGCAGATTTTTGGCTCCCTGATTCCAGTCACATGAGGGTGGATGTCTCCAGTTGTGGTCGTGGAACAAAAGCCCCCAACTCTCCGGAGCCTGTGAGAATATCAGCAGCCACGCACAGCTGCGTGTTCCTGACTGGGCAGCTTCAGCTCATGCTCAGCTCTTACACCCAGCACGTTTTGGAGCACATGGGTTTGAGTTTCACCAATGAGGGGGCAGGCTGGGAGTCAAACCCTCACAGGTAATGCTAGTCTGGGCAGAATCGTTATTAGTCTACAGGCACCACCTGAAGACGTTTAACAAGCTGATGAGCTTTTATCAGGGGGCAGAAGTAGCTTGGAAACCCCGGTATGAGTGAGAAATTTTGGGTAGCTCACTCTGTTCTGAATGTCTTTAAGGCTCAGGAGTTATGAAGACAACTTGGATAAGCATGTGGATTTTGAAAAGCTTCACCACTCAACTTTTGATTAGTCAGGTAACACCACCTTTAACTCTTAGGGTGTCTGTGCTCTATGGTCTGTGGCACATTTATTGCAGACTAAATTCTCAACTATCATCAGAACTATTTGTCTGCTCTGCAAAACTTGCAGAAACAGGCTGGTGCTCTCCCAACTTCTAGATTCAGGACTTACCTACTGTTTTTCTTTGAACAACTTTTGTTAACATTGGCAACAGGGCCTGGGTTAATTTATCTTGGGACTGGGAGTGTTGAACAGGTGTGAGGATGGGGTGTCTGAAGTGGCTTTTTTATTTCTTTCTGTGTCTGTGCTCAGTGTCTTGGCCAGAAATGGTGCAGAGGGCCTGGGTTTGGAGTTGAATAACTCGATCTGAAGAGTTACACAAAGATTTATGAATCAGGGCCTGGTCCCTGTTGGATTGAGCTTAGTCAGATGGTATTAGAGCATAAACCCTGACTCTTTGGGGCTGAGAGCACCTTCAGTTTTTCTAGCTCATACTCACCGAGACAAAACCTGAACTACAGACCTGCTCGTGTTCTTGTGTGTTGTCCATATAGCCATTACATGGCACTGTGAAACCACAGCTCTGTCCCTGTGTGATATTGATAACCTTAAAAGATATTGAAGAAATTCTTATTGATACTCACTTTCTGGTTCTTGGACAGAGGATTTGTTCTCGGGCAGTCACTTGCCCATCAATGAAACTGCAGTATTTTGTTTCTAATCCCTGGGAGAGCCAGTTTTCATGAAATTAAGGAAATGTCTTGCTTTTCTCTGATGTGAAGAATCAGATTTTCGAGGGCTGTATATCATTATCTTCAGATTCCTAGAGCTCCTCTTTTCCTCATATAAGGAGTCCTGAATTGGAAGTTTACTAAGTATTAAGAAACAAACATTTTGCTCAGTTTCTCCTCCAAAGTCTCAGGAATTCAGTGGGAATAAGGCTCAGGCCCTGCTTTGTGGAGATGTCGTTATCTGTCAGCTCTCTTTAAACTCCTTTGAGGGGTTTTTAGAACATTGTTTTTCCTTTCTTCTCATTTGTGTTTTACATACAAATCCTGGTATTTTGGTTTAGCCCACAAACAACATGAAGCCTTAATTTTTCCTGCCTACTGCAAACCAGACTTTTCCCCAGCATCAATTATCCGGAAGGGAACTGTGGATGCAAAACCACACCAGAAAGTTTGAAGCCCATACAAAAGTATTTGAGTTTCTTGTAAAAGCCCCTGTTCCTCAGTGTGTATTGTCTTTGGGCCACCTTGTTTTTCACCATGGCTGATGACTACATTGGGGCAGAGGTGCTGCCCATTTTACCATCTTCTTCCTCATGGTAGTTGCTCTGGCAAACAGGAGATTTATGGTTGTCGCTGAGGAGAAAAGAGCTCTCCACAGCTTCTGTAGAATTTCTCATTTTTATTTATGCCATAGAAACCCAACCTAGACCTAAGGTTATGTCAAACTGTTTGTGTGCAACTCTCCCTTCCAGTGACCAGTGCACTGAAGTTTGGTTTCTAGGAAGAAATTTTTTCAAGACTGGACTTTGTTTAAAGGGGTAAAAGTGCTTATGTGCCATGTGTGGGCAGATTTAGCAGGGATGGCTGATGGGACCTTATGGAAGGCATTCCTTAATCACTTCAGTCTGCAGCCCAGCATTTTCACCTGAACTGCCACTGATTTCAGTTTGTTGCTGCACAGGGCTGTAAAATGGGATGGGTGCAGCCCACCTCTCCCAGGGTCTGCAGCTGCCTCAGGTGATGGGATCTGCAAGGATGAGGTAATGCCTGACAGGACAAACTTCCCCTGGCTTGCCAAAGCGCCCTCAGAAAGAATCCACAGAGACAGCAACAATAAATGGCATTTAGAGCTCTCTATTATGCACTAGAGCCATAATGCCCATTTTATTTCTTATTGTTTGTTTCTTACTAAGCTGCAGGGAGCAGGGAAAATACAGTCAGGAAGAAGTTCAGTCCACAATGCTCTGATATTTGCATTTTCTCCCCCAAAGCATTTGCTACTGGGAGTCACTGGAGACAGGATGCTGTTCTATATGGACTTCTGATCTGATGCAGGTTGATTGTTTTCCTGCTTTTAAATACTTTAGGGCTGGATTTTGGCCAGATCTCCTGGGGCCTATATGAAGATAACAAATCAAAATGTCTTCCCTAAGGAGCAAACAATTTAAGCACAAGACAAGAAAGACACAGGAACAGAGACAGTCTGGGGAGTATTAAGAACAAGTTTAAAATTTCCAGCTATTAATGAGAAAAGGTCTTTCGTTTTTCGTCCAGCTCTGGGGAGGACATCTGAAGAGTTTGGATTTCAGTTTCATGGTCTGGGAAGCCGTGCTGGCAGCATTGTTGTTTATCTCTCCTGAGAAACAGCATGTTTCAAGTTGATTCTCTATCGAATAAAGGTTTAAGAAAAATATTTTGTTTGCTGCTTTCTCAGCTGTGCACAGCATTTGTCTTCATCCTTTGCTGGTATAATATTATAATAGTTTCTTGTAAGTGCTGAGCCTTTACTGCTGACAGCTGCTGAGAAATGATGCTGTCATGAATCATGCTTGCAAACACAGTTCTGTGATGTGACCAGTTCTCAGCCCCCATAATTAACAGCCAATTACTTCCTCTCCGAGAAGCCAAAACTCCAACAGATGAAAGAAATAGTGTTGTGGGAGCAGATGTGTTGTATCAGTTCCTGTGTCCTCTGCAAACAGACAAACACTGGCTTACATGGGAGTGCAGCAGTGGAAGTCCCTAAAACCACGCCTGGGTTTGGCCATCTGGGCTCAGAGTGCGTGAGGAGAGCGAAAGGGAGGAGGAGGAGGAAAGGTCCATCGCAGCTCGGCTGCAATAACAGCAGGTCACCACTTCGGAGTTTTCTGGCCGTTCCCTGGAGGGCACAGCCCGTATTTATTAATGGGGGTGTGCACATGCCCGAGCACAGGGAGGAGAGAGCTGTGGATGCCAAAAACCCCAGCTGGAATGGTGCCAGGCCCTGGGCTGCAGCCTTTCGTTTAACCAGGAGACCTAAAGCTGAGCCTTTTCCAGCTGGAGTTTGTGTGGCACAAACCAATGTGGTTTAGGAGAAAGAGCTGGGGAATGGGAGCCAGGAGCTCCTGCAGGCAGTAATTTACTGACTTCTTCTCTTCTTCATAGATTTCATTTTTCTTAGTTCACTTGTATCATCTGTGCAGGACTTATTTCCTGGGAGCAGACTTGAGCCCGTAAGATGTTCCTAAACCTTTTGCTTTCTCTTTCTTCCATCATTTTGTATATGCAGTACTTGACTGAGCAACTGAGTTCTCCAGTGGTGATTCTGTGTCCTGAAAGGCTGGCTGGGAATGTATAAGTAGAAAGAGTTAAATCAGGATTTCAAAAGGAGCCTTTGCTTGGGATGTTTCATTATCAATCCTCCACATAGTCCTTGGTTTTGTTGACATAACATTCACTGTCAATATTCATTAATATCATGAAATGTATGCAGAGATAATAAGGACCTAAAATTAACTTAAGGGTTCTCTTTTATTTGCTTTATCATAGCTGGTCTAAAGGTGGTGGTGCCACCAATCTCCTTTTCAAAAATACACGATGGAGTTTTAATTAAAACTTCATAATGATCCCCAAACTGTAAGAATAAAAGTGGGTCAATGCTATTGTATTAAATCTGTGTTTGCCATGATATGAGCATTCTTAAATTTTCTGCAGTATTTCTTAGCTCTGGATCTCCTCAAAACTGCTACTGACTGTTTGGCTTTGGAGAAAGCTACTTTCCTGCCTCTGCTGCTCCTATAAAATGTGTTCAGAACATTTACAGGGAGGCTGGAGGGGTTAGTATTTCTGTAATTGTCTAAACATTTGAAAATGTAAAATATTTGCAGATGCAGTGCCATATGTAACTCCATAACAAATTTTTATTCCTTGTGTACTAAGTTTCTGAATAGCAAGAGTCTCTTGGCTGGCTGCTTCTCAGCTGTGAGACTTTCAAAGATGCTTTTTGGGGAATGAGTCATGCAGGCTGTGCTCCCAAGCCAGGCTTTACCACCTCCCGCCCCAGTTTGTTGTTGCTCTCACATCAAGAGCAGTGCAAAGCGAGAGCCTGCTCCTGTCTTTGGGCATCCTGTGTTCAGCTGCCTCTGTGATTCATGCTCTGGGATCAGCCCCACTTCAGAATGGATCAAGGAACATGCTCTTTTGCTTTTTAACCTTCTGTAATTTGTACCAAGGCTTTCCTCTGCAGCTGCAATTCTATGTGTGTGAACGCTTTGCTCACTAGCAAACCTTGTCAGCCTGACCAAGTCTGAGTTTCATAATGTGTTATTTGGATTATGAGAGTCTCCTTCTCTCCCCACCACAGGATTCAAAAAGCGTTATGGAGTTTAATGTGGCCTCTCTCCCTGTGGAGTTGCACGATGCTAATGAAATAACTCACAGCTCATCAGCGTTATCCGGCTGGGTTTATGGAGCATATGGCATTCAAATCCAGGGTTTCTGGTCAGCAGAAATCCCCCCATCTAATGAACAAATAGAACGATTTTCCAAGAGAGCAATGCTTTGGATGGATGTGAGAGCCTGAGAAAACCCCCAAAATTGCCTTTTCTGGTTAATGTGTCTATAAGGAATGCAATCGCCTCAACTTCCGCAGCGCTCCAGCACGACCCATGGCCAGGCTTGTGCTCCTGGGGCACTTCCAAGTGCCATCCCAAACCACTTCCTCTCGGTTTAATGTTTTGCTAGTGCGCTTCCTTCCCATTTATCTTCATCTCCCTGCCACTGGCAGCCCAGGAGAGAAAACAGCTCCTGCTGCTAACAGAGACCAGGATGTGGCTTTTGGGTGGCAGAGCTGGCTCTGACCTGGAGCATGGGGATACATGATCCGGACTGGTCATTCCTCCCCATTCCCAGCATGCCTGGTCCAGGGGAAGAGGAACTTACCAGCCCCTGTTGTGTCTATCAGCCTCCCAGCTGTGTTGATATCCACAGGAGGACAAACCTGGAAGTGCAGTTCTGATTTTGGAGATGGCTTTGCTTTGGTTTCTGTTGAGTCTCAGTTTACAAGAAGAACTTTGTCAGTCTTTGGTGAGAACTGGACCTCTAAAACCCATTTCTGGGAATGTTGTACCTGCAAAAGTCCCAGAGATTGCCCTGGGGGCTTCACTCACAGCACTGCTGGTGAGAGGGGCTCGTAAGGCAGAATTGCTGCTTTAAACTTTCTATATACTATGTCTCTTAAAGTCATTGTAATCAGTTTATTTTAGGACAAGTTGTCCAATGACATCCTGGTCATTAGAAAAAAACCGACAGGAAATTCTGAATGAGTCATGCCTTTGTCTTAGTGTTTTTCAAGGATTTTTGGAATTTATTAAAAAAGAAAAAAACCAGAAATCCTTGATGTTGACAGAAACAACCTCAAAGTCCAAGTATTGAGAAGTCCCTTAACAAGAAAAGAATGTCTGTAAACTCCATTATTTACTTGATATCAAGTCTTTCTGATTAACCAAAACCCCACACCTCTCCCAAACCCCACAACTTCCAGGTATATCCTTGGGTTTTGGGGACAGACCCAATGTCCTGGCCATTTCTCTTCCACCTGGGAAAGCTGAGTTTTATGCTTTGGTGGTAGGAAAGGTCTACACTGTGGGACACTGTGGAAATCCCAGATGTTCCTGAATCTCACATGCTTTAGGAACATGCAGGGATTAATTCTGTGCTCCCATCTGGAGTTTACAGACTCCTGATAAATGCATGGATGTAGCTGCCAGCTCCCTGCATTCCAAGGGCAGGAGCAAGCTGCTCTGGAGCAGTATGGAAAATGGGAGCACATTGGGAGGGATTGAGACTCTGCAGAGGCTGGAACACTCAAACCAATCCCTGTCACGGGCCTTTTAATAATTTAATACAGGGAATTATTCTCAATCACATAAAGAAAACCTTATAGCAAAGTAGTATTGAAAATTTACTTTAGTGAACTCTACGATTTCTCTTGTCCTCATGCCTTTCATGAAGAAGCAACAGGAATTATAACAGAGGGATGGAGATGAAACCATACATCCTCTGGTTGTCCTGAAGTCCTTTGCCAGGAGTTTTTAGGGCAATGCTTGTTCTCAGGAGGGGCATCATCTGTTTTTTGTGTGAGATTAGGCTGCTAAGTATTCATCCTCGAGTGATGAACTTTTAGCTGATGGAATAAATTTCAAATAAAGGTGAAGCTGGATTCAGACAGGTATAGACCAACGCAGAAACGCTTTTACCAATCCCAGCCACCCTGAAAAACCATGTCAGGCTCTGACATTGCAGCACTGTTGGTGGGGTAAGGGACCTCCTGTTCTCCTTGGAAGAGGAGCCTCAGGTGGAGGTGGCTGCACGTGTGTCCGTGGCCAAGGTACCAGCAGATGGTGCTCAACAACACGCAATGTCCTCCTCCCAGGGCTTCGCAGGCTGCACTCGGGGCCGCTGGTTCCAGCCCTGTCACTCGGCAGCTCTGTCACCCCCGGGCACTGCAGAGCCGGGCTGGCTCTTCTGGAGGCGTTCGGTGTTACTCTGCATCTAGGCTTTAAGGGGAAAAACATGTGGCGTGGGCAAAGGTCCAAGACAGAGTGCTGAGACAGGACAGTCCCCAGGCAGCGCCTAAGCGCCATAACAGGAGCTGGGTGTTGGGGGATCCCCCTGCTCCTGGCGGTGACCGTGGACACGCCGGGACTAGGGAACACAGCAAGCTTTGCCTTGTGCTCCTGACACCTCCTCCGAAGCACCGGGGTTACGTTCATTTCTGTATCGCTCCTGCCACTTCATTTCTGGTTCAAATCGCTGGTGTGGGACGAGGGAGCCCGCTCAACGCACAGCGGCAAAATCCCTTTGGTCAGGGCTTGCTGCTGTTGCTTTGCCATGGGTTTGTTTATTCTTTAAACCCCTACTGTACACTTGGAAAAGGGATCCTGTGCCCCGAGTCAAGTGAATTAATGTTTTGTAAAAGGAGGGTGTAATCTTTTATTAGCATTGTGCTGGACAAAGTTCTTTGTCTTTGGAGATTTGGCTGAGTGCCCAGACTCAGGCAGCCTCTGACTTTTGCTTTAGTCTCGAGATAAACTCTCAATGAAACAAGGCTGGAGCTGCCCCAGCTGACACGGATCCAGGCAGCAAACCCTGTCAGGAGGAAGGGTTCAGAGCAGTGCCAAGCCCAGCAGAGATGGCAGAACCTGTTACAGATGTTTGGGGTGGTGTGCGATGTGGGCTGAGGGATCTGCTCACAGCGTGAGCCCAGGTTCTGCTCAGGTTTTACTCCTCTGAAGCTGATCTGCTCGTGCCTGTGACCAGAGCTGATTAGAAGGGTCAGTTTGCTCTCATATGTCTTTTGGTTTTTTTCCTATAGAGTATTGAATTCACCACTGCCCAAATATCAAAACGTCCCTGGCTCGTTTTCAGCACTTGACTGTGGATTCTGTTTCCTCTGGACACTCACTCCACGTCTGACTTAGGCTTTGTTTGAAACACACCGGCAGCTTCAAGGGCAGAGCCTTGAGCCTGAGCACTGTTAATTCACTCTGAATGTCACTTTGAGCCTTTTCCCAACGTAATCTCTCCAAAGGTTAATCATAAAGTGAAGGAATGCGCTCTGGCTCCTGACACAATGCCTGACAAATATTTTCAGCAGGCCACCGCTAAAGAAACATAGGTGTGGTCTCGCTCTTAATGTCTCTGTGAGAGTGTTGTATCTTTGGAGAAACAAAGATAAATTGAGAGCTTAACCCATTGGCTTCTTGGCATTTTAAAAAAATTAAACTTCCACTTGTTCTGGTTTTGCTCATCCATAATTCCCTGGGGGAGCTCGTGTTTCAGAGGGATGAAATACAGTTGATGTCTTTATGAAAAATGCAAACAATGTTATTTTTAATGATGTCGAAGGTTTTCTGTGCTGTTGAATTCAGCAGGATGCTCAGATGCCTGGAATTTACACAGTGAGCTTTTAACTGTTTTGGACTTGGAAACAAAGAGTTTAAGGAGTTTAAATAATCTTACTGAAATACATTAATGATTTCTGGGACTATTCCTTATTTTTTTAGTTAAGTTTTATCTCTCATTCAGCATTCTTGTTTAAAAATAAATTGAAGAAAAAAAGAGAGATTCTAAAATTGTTTCAGTTTTTCTTCAGTACCAAAGGCGACATACAAATCTGCTTTTAGTAATTGGGGACATCTTGGGTTTTCTTTTAAAGTGCCTCCCTGATTTTTCTTAATATAACTTGTCATTTCCTTCTTTAGTCTTAAAACCTAGAATTGATAGATTTTGTTTTGTTGTGTTTGTTTCCTGTGATAGGATTGTATAGAGGGAAATGGGATGTTTTATGGAAACATAGGAAATCTTGCCAACTCCTGTCCTGGTCATGAGCACAGCTTTTACTGAATTATATAATGTTTACTGTGCCTTGCATCCTCAGAGTAGCTGCATGTCAGGAGCTGATATTCTGCTGTGGGTAGGAATCGCACTGAGCACTGGTACTTGCACGAGTCATTAGAGAGATGAAAGAAAGCCCAGTGTAAGGTGCAAAGAGGTCTCTCATACAGCAGCTGCTTTCCTTGTGCAAGCAATTTTTGGTTCATCCTTTTAATTTTCACTGGAGGCTGCTCTCAACCCAAACACGTTCCTACCCTTTCCCTGAACCCTCCACTTGGAGGGGGACTGAAGGCAGCAAGGAGAACTCACTCCTTCCTCCCACCAGAGTCCCCTTGTTGTGGCTCTGAGGGACAAGACTTCAAAACCCTTTTCCCCCCTCATGTTTTACCTCTAAGGAGATTCCTGTTTGCATTTATGAATTAAACACTGCTTAAAATCCCTCCGTTTGTTGAATTTTGGTTCCTCCACTGCATTTCTCAGTGTGTCAGGCAATGCTGGCTGCAGAAGGTTTTGGTCTTCTAAACCTTTGTCTATTACACTTTGATCAGAGGCCTAACTTTTCTCAGCTCTTCGGATTTTTTCCTTTCTGTGCCTCTGTGAGGTGGTCCTGTTACTCCCTTATCACAGGTGTGAAAGTAAACCCCAAAAAGGTAGAGAATTGCCCCTTGTTTCGTAGAAAGTCTGAGGCAGGGCAAGAAATTCAGGTTGCTAAAACCCTGGGTTAGAGCCTGACCCCTTCTCACCCTCCTTCCCCTGACTGCATGGGGAGGTCCCTGCTCGTGGAACACTCACACAAAACCCACCCAGGAATGCAGGTTTTAATGCCATCGTTTAGGCCATGGACTTTCACCGAGGAATTCCTTCCCCGAGACACGCAGTCTGGGCTTGACATGAAAAACTGATTAAAGTAGCTGAAAAAGTAGAACAGTACTTTCCAGTTTCCTCAAGTATCAGTTCCATTTTCCAGTGTCTGAAATCTGGTCAAATTAGAATTTTGCCTTTTGGATGTCTGAGGGGGAAAACCTCCTCCTACTGATAGATACTCATTCAAGGCATGCTTCAAAGTGACCATTATGATATTTCATTTGTCAGCATGTGCTGCACTCACTTGCTCTGGATCCCTTGGGCAGGCTGCCTTCAAATCAATATTAATTATGGACCACTAGACAGTAGCTAATCTGAAAGAAAGAGCAGGTTTCATTTAACAGCTGACTGATGGTTACTTTCTTCCCTGTGAGTGTGGGGTTTGGTTTAGTTCTGGTTCTTTTTTTTTTTTTTTCCCCATTTGAGAAATCTCCTAGTACAGTATTGGAGCATTAATTGTGTTTTGTTTTATCTAGCAAAATTTAAAAAAAGCCTATCACCTTGTTTTCTATAAATCTAACATGGAATTCAGAATATCCAGCATCCTTCTGACTGAGGTTCTGTAAGATCCATCAGCACATATCAGCCTCAGCTCCAATGCCTTCAGAGAGCTCACCCCTGGGTAACATTTTCATTCCTTCTGGCAGCTGTCCAGTGGACAACAGAGGAACCTGACAGAAGTGGCTTTGAAATGTGTGTTTATTGCATTGTCATGATGCCAGAACGAGCTGTTTGTCTGGAATTTGTAAAACTGCTCCTCATACTCCTGCCTGAGATTCTGGAGAGTGATCTGTGATAGCTGTGAGCTGGATGCTCTGCTGGGCTGACTGAGGCTGACAGCTGGTTTCTGACAGGTTAGATGTGTGTCCTGCTCTTTCTTCACTGTGTCAGCTGAAAGAGACCTGGATTTTAGAAGATTTATTAGCAAGTGTGTCAGTAATCAGTGAAGTTGTGGATGTTGGATATAAATTTGTTGTTGTAAAATTAGTTAGGTAGGAATAACAATCAAATTAATTGCAGAATCATTAAGGTTGGAAAAGACCTTTAAGATCATTGAGTCCAGCACCACTCCCATGTCCACCATGGAACCAAGTCCTCAAGTGCCACATCCACCACTTCCCTGGGCAGTTTGTTCCAATGCTTTACAACAGGGCTGGTGATGTGAAAGTGCTTAGGATGTGGAAGAGAAGATTGGGAAGTTCCTCGGAAGATCTCCCAGTCCCTTGCCATGATCCCCAAAATCACTCTTGACAGCTATTTGTCCATTCTCAAATTTCCCATGGTTACAGTTCAAGGCCTCCCCAGACTCTCACCCAGTGTCCCAAGGGTTCCAGCAGCTTCCTGGCAGCCAATAGAATTGTATTTTTTTTGTTTTCTATTTTAGCCCTGAGACTCTGGGACCAAACCCATGAGAAGCCTAACTAGTGCTTCTGCCAATGGGTTTGAAAGAAAAAATATGGAACAATTAAGTAATTTCCATCTTGCTTCTGGTCAGTGCCTCAAATCCGGCACGTGCCCGGCAGCTCATGCAGTTGGAAGTTGTCTTTGTGCAGTTGGAAGTGCTGATATTTAGAATTTTTCTACCATGAGTCATTCCTGGATTTGCAAAGAACAAAGTGTTACTTGATCTGGCCAGAGTGTCACTGCTGCCCCACATTGCTGCAGCTCTGGTTGCCTCTTAGCCCTGCCCTTCTGCTTTTCCAGCCGTGGATTTTGGGCCTCCTTTTTGGAGATTCCAATATCTATTAATCAACATTCTTGGGTCTTCCTTCATCACTGTAACTCGCTCAAGCCTGAGCAAGAAGAAAACTCTGTCAACTCTCCCTGTAAACTGAGCCACCAGTGTCGTGAATAGTGCTGGATTTTTATTTATTAAGCAAAGACTCCTGGATTTCTGGCTTTTGCTTTGGAATGGCAGCCGGGAAACTCTACCCTGCCCGGCGTGTCCCTGGGGAACGGAGCCTGGATAGAGCAGGCAGGGCAGGGGCAGGGGTCAATCTCATGGTAGAGGTGGCCCAACCACAGCTGCTTTTTGACAACTTTTAAAGGAAGGAGGGTCTTCATGGAGCTTAGCAGAGTCCTCCATGCCAGGGAAGGAACATCTGCTGAAGGAATCATAAGGGAGAGACAATCCCTGTTGCTCTCCTCCTTATTCTGTAGTGCAGCTTTGCATGTTACCTTTATATCCTAAAGAAAACCTTTAAAAACTCATTTCAGTCTAAGGTGAAGGTATAGCAGAAACTCACTTTAATTTTTGGGGTTCCATTTTAGGCAGCACACTGTAAACACTTGGAAAATCGTAACACTTAGGATTGCACCCTGAACGCTGTTTGGGTGTTTTATGTGGAATATCCTGAGCCAATAGGGTCCTACAAGGATTGTCAGATCCTCGGCCCAGCAGAGACACCCCGGGAATCATTTCCTTGCTAGTTTTGCCATCCGCGTCCATGGGAACAAGGGTTCTCCCTGAGAGACCGGCACTGCCATTATCATATAAGTTTCTTTGAAAATTGGGGGGAAATGAAACAATGCAGCGAACAGTGTGAACACTGGGGAATGCTTATCTTCCCATTCTCAGTCCTTTAGGAAATATCCCTGGGGAAGCTGTGGGAGGAAGACTCTAAACTCTCCAGACATTTAGATTAGGGAATTTAAGAACTTAAGGAAGTCTGAAATTTTTTAAAAATTGGAATGGGCATCATGTGCTTCCCATAATCAAGCATATCTAAACATGATTGCAATTTACTTATTAGTATATATTAAAAAAAACCCTTTAAAATTAATCTTTGTTATCATTCTGTGGTCCACTTTCTCACGTCTTATGGTCCTTAGTTGAAAACACACAACTGGAAGTAGAAGTGACTTCCCTTTTTAAAAAGGCTGTTGTAAAAATAAAAGTTATGTGCTTCCATTTGTACAAGCACAGAAATAAGTACAATTGAAATATAAAAGCAATAAACAAACATTTACAGCTTTGACTTTTTTTTTTTTTTTTTTTTTAAATTTAAAACAAACTAGGCAACACTCCAGGAAATGGTTCTTGGTGTTTTAAGTACATTGTTTTAAATTTAGGTGATCCTTCGCTTTATTAAGTGGGTGGGGGGATTAAGAAACATTGTTGTAAGTTACCTGTTTATAAACTCTGCCTCCAGAAATAACTGAGGGGCACAATTCACATCAGCACTATCAGAAAGCAGATCATCTAAATCAAAGCTTAAAGCTGAAATTCTTGTTTACCATTTTAACTTCACCTCATTTACTGTGTTTCTATTCAGATGAAGATGTAAATAAGATACAAAAAAGAAATTGTTGTAGTCCGGATGTGAACTGAGATGCACAGACCTTTTCCAATGCTTTGTGTCCTGGTTTTGACCTTTGCTTGTGCAAATGCCTGCCTGGATTTGCAGGCACAGTCACTCAAACCTCCCTCCTTGTGTCATGTACAATTTTTGCTTTACTCTTCATGGTTGTTGAATACCCAGAGAGCTGTGGCTGTCCCTGGATCCCTGGAAGAGTCCAGGACCAGGCTGGACAGGGCTTGGAGCACCCTGGGATAGTGGAAGATGTCCTTGCCCATGGCAGGGGAGGAGTGACATGGTCTGTAAGGTCCCTTCCAACCCAAAGCAGGCTGTCATTCTGGAAATATCACCATGAGGCTGAAGCTGAGCCACCTTCTCAGGATGGTGCTCTGCGGTGATCTCAGAGGTCCCTGGCTCAGCTCCTGTTGGCTTGTGGACTTGGTTGGCTTGGGTTTATAAAGTTGAGTTGCCAATATTACCCATGCTCCTGAGCTGGAAGCATTCCCTTGCCTTCTCCTGCCTGTTTGTATCCATCTCTTTTTGTGTTCCAAACGCAGACTCTGGAGCCAGAGCTGTCATTTTGGAAAGCACGGTTTCAGTGCCTGGTTTATGACCAGCGGTGCTGTGCATCATCAAGATGAGTCCCAAGCCTCCCAGGTTTGAATATGCTGGAGAATCTGGGTTTGGGAAAACCCAAAGAGTGAGACATTATAGTCACTGAGGGAGTCAGTAACACAAAAGTACAAACAGCTCTTGGGTTTCCACACGTTCTTTGCACACCCAGTTGGGGTTGTCCACTTTTCAGGCCGTGGCTCTGCAGACTTTGCTGGATATTTGCGTTCTTTGCATGTTAAAACTCTGGCTTCTTGCTTGAATTCTTCCATTAGCAAAGCATTTTACATTCCTCTGCCATCTGCAGTTTAATATATATTATATATAAGTCTGAATTTATGGGAAAATGCCTTTACTTATTTTTCAACTTCTTTTGGGACATTTATTGGAGAAGATGCATTTGGCCTGGGAGGCAAGGCTGGGATGCAGGACAACTGGGGTTTGCTTTCAGGAGAGGAGATCTCTAGAGAAGCAGGGTTGTCTCTGCTGAAGATTTACTGTCTGGCACAGCCCGGTACAAGCCTCCAAACCCTCCAAAATGGAGCCATGGCGAGACTCTAAGATGCAAGGCCACAATTTTCTCCCTTTCTTGGAGAATTTTTAATCTGGGCCAGCACTTCATTCTGGGGTTTGGCTCAGCAGTGGAAGTGGAGCTGCTCTCTAATTTCTGGATGTTAGATGGTGACCTGGTTATTGAATGTTTGCTGTGTGGACATGTTGCTGTAGTTTAATAGGAGGCTGCCAGGGAAAACAAGCAGCGAGGAGACACAGTCCCTGAGTGAGCCACCCAAATTCCTGGTGCTCTTTGGGACAATGGCAGGACTGGTGGTTTGGAGGAGTCTGGCTCAGCCTCAGACTGTATTTGCAGAGCTGCTGTGGGTGAGCAGGAATTCAAAGAACAAAGCAAGTCTGGCCAGATTATAAGGGACTCCATTTCTCCAGAAATTTGGCACTGAGCGAGAGCCAGGTTAACGCAGGTGTCACTTCAAATGTTTTGAAGAAACCAATACTGCTGGAACTCTTTAACCTGTTCCAGAGAATGCAAGGTAAATGCAGTTATTTATTGGATGTGGAATGCTGCTGGATTTTTGAGTTCACAAATTAATCGCTCCCCGTTCCAAACTGTCTGCTGGACTGAGACACTTGATATAAGCTGATATGAGAGAGGAATCACCTTGTCCACATCCAGCCCTCCTCCAGGTATCATTTTCTCTCATAGGACACCATCATCTAAAGTGTGAATTAAAAATAGGTGCTGCAGAGCCTGTTCCAGCCAAGGAACCTTGTGGGAGCACAGAGGATCTGAGTGCCATGGGAACAGGAAAGACATTGATGTGTGGTTTTCCTAAACACTGCCCAATCGAGCCGAGGGCTTGGTCCGGTGCCCTTTGGCAGCTGCTGAGGTGGGAGCATGATTTACCCCCTTGCAGTGATACTGAAGCTGTAACCTATATCTGCAAATTAAAGTCAAGGATTTATGAACCTTGGAATATTTTACCCAAGCCTCTGAACTGCCAAGTGGAACTATTCTGGGCTGTAACCCAAAACATAGTTTACTGAAATTCCACTGCTTTAATGATGACTTTTTTTTGTTTCCTATAGAAAACAATATGAAACATTCTGCCATCCAAACATAATTACATTCTGCATCTGGAATTTGTTGATGTTTCCTTTTGCTGCTCATACACATTCAATTTAATGAAATGGTTGGTGAATACTGTCGTATCCTAAATCGTGGTTGCTGTGGGTAGCTACAGCTCTTGCATTACGAAAGAGAACTGTTGGATGGTGAATTCCAGTGGCTACTGTGTGGAAGGAGCCCTGTTCTGTCCTTTTTCTCAGAGGATTTGAAGAAGTAGGTCAGTCAGGCTGAAACACGTCTTGGAAATGAGGGTGAAACCAGTTGGGTGTATGCCGCTCAACGTGGTCTGTGCCCTGTGTGCACGGCCAAGGCTCCTGCAGCTCTCACTCAGCAGGGATGCTGGAATTAGAGTGGAAAAGGCACCTGGATCTGCACTTGACAGAGGCAGGAGTGTGAATCTCTTACAAAATGTTTGGTGGTTGCTGTGGCTACTGGGAAAGCAGGGAGATGCCACAGCCCCCACCTTGCTAGTGCCCTTGCTGGAGCTGGACTGGGGAGATGAATTTTCTTTTCTGTTAGCCACATCCCCAGAACATCTCCAGAAGTGTCCTGTCATGAGGATGGTATGAAGCAGAAATGGGTAATCTTTAGACAGCCAGAGTTATAACAAACCTGATGAGTGAATCTCTGTTCAGCAGTTGTGCTTAGACAGGAGAAAAAATGGGAGAGCAAAAGTGATTCTGTGGAATTCCACGGATACTGCTGACTTGGATTTCATCAAACCTAAGCTTCCTCCAGCTCTAAAGGGCTCTTCAGCCCTTTAACTACAGTGGAAATTAGGCTGGCCTTGGGTAGGATTGTATGTGAAGGGCATTTTCTCTGAAATGCCTTAATCCAATGTGGCCATCAGCTGAACACGGGCAGGCCCATGAGAGTCAGAAAATCCAGGCTGGTTCCTGCCTTCTGCCCGTGCACGTCAGTGGTTTCAGGGGTCTCCACATGTGTTTGTGTCTTTCAGCGTCTTACAATGAAGATCCCTTTCATCCAGGGCTTTTCTGAAGGAATCTGGCAAAGTTTAGCTGCGTGCTCCTCGCCTGCGAGCTCAGGTTCCGCGCGCGCTGCTCAGCTCTGTCTGTCAGCAGCAGTCACTTTAACCTGAGCCGAGCATCCAGGCTCTGAAATCCCCCCAGGCTACATTTGTTAAAGCAAGATGGTGACAGGTGAGGGAGGCACATTGCAATGCCTGGAATGAAACCCAAGGGAGTAAGTGGACCTTCAACTTCCTCTGTGCTTTTATGAAACCTACAGAGTTGGTTTCATAATTACCTGCTCAGTGTATGCTGGTGTGCTGCCCTTCACTTCCAGACACTGAAGTTTAATCAGAGAGGCCTGTCCAGGAGCAAGCTCTTCAAGGACACACAGCAGGACTCACAGAAGCAATTCCAGAAAATATTTCAGTAGGGCAGTGCAGTGATGTTATCACCAGTCCATTACCCCAGCAAACTGCCCTTATTCTGGCAGCCCCTGCACTGGGTGAGGGCTGTCACCCTTCCTTCTCCCATTTGATCCACTGGTATCAGTCAGGGCATCTGTAATCTTGTAAATGAGTCTGGTAAGGCTTGAGAGAGGGGCAGAGGCCTCGATGAGCATCCTAAGGGACACAGCAATCTCCTCACCTGCACCAGCAATGCCCAGAACAAACCATCAGCCCAGTATAAGCACATCTATCTCCGCACTTGTATCTTGCCCTCTGAGAATACTCCCACATCACCTTTTTAGTGAAGCTCACAAGCATTAACCTTGAAGCTCACAAGCATTAATCAAATGCCAGGACGTCGCCCTGGCTGGGAAGGAGGGGAATTTAGGGGAACAAGAAGCACAAATCCAAGGTAAGAAATGAAAAAATCCAGTCCCTGCAGTCGCAGGTCACTAAAGCCTCTCATCTTCTCTGTGAATTTATAAACAACCATTTTAAACCACAGTAACTTTTTTTGTGTGGTTTCTCCCATCCTGTTGGAAGGCTGTGCCAGAATCTTTCTGCACCTTTTTCTCATTTCTAGCAGAAATTTATTAAGGACTGGCTTGTAGCCACTGCTTGTTGTGCAAGTGTTTTCTTTCAGGTTGGATGAGTTCTTCCTGCTGATTGCCCTTCTGATTTATCTGCAGAGAGCCCTGGGTGCCTCCTCTCAGCCTCACTTCTGGTGCATCCTAAAGGTGCATCTTTGCAGTGCCTGAGGGAGTGGTGCAGAGAATTCCAAGCTACTGGTTCCAGGTGATGGGGAATGTGCTTTGCAGCCGGGTCCAAAAATCTGTCCGTGATTTCTAGCTTGTGTTTGTGTCCAGGAGAATTCCAGGTGTGTTCCCATTCAGCTCAGACACAGCAGCTAGAGTGAAGGGAAGATGAAAATGTTGAGGTTGTATCCTGAGTGTCCTCCTGTCTCATCACCTTGGATTTGTCAGGGTGTCTCAGAGCTTTGAAGCAGATCCTCCCCAGTCCCTGCTGCCTTCCCGAGGCCGTTCCGTGTGTGATCAGACGGGATGGTTCATTCAGCCTCAGACTCCAGCAAACCACCAACGGCTGGGTGGGATATAAAACGTGGAAGTCATTAAAGTGAAATCACATCTCTTCCCATGCTGAAATTTGCTAAGCAGACGGGAAGTTTCCAGGAATAATTCACAGCTCTCAGTGTGGTGCTTGCCAGGCAGGCTGTCTGCTTGGAGATCTGTGGGACAGAGCAGCAGTCACCTTGTCTGTCACTGAAGGATTTTCCTTGTGTCCTTTACAAGCGCTTGACACAGGGAACACTCTGCTCGCAGCAACAATTGCATGGTAATGCAGGTTAATAGGAGTTCATGTGGCTGAGGCCTGAAACACTTAGCTCTCCTTTTCTGTCTGCCTGACAGCTTTATTGCTGCAAATACACCGAGGAGCCAGTTCAATAAGCTGAACACTATCAAAAGATTTTTCTTTACGGTCTTAAGAGGGCTTATCTGTAATTCCTGGCTGCGCAGTCTTTGAAAACTATAATGTTACAGACAGTGTTTTTTTTTTTTCTTTTATTTTCTTTCTTTCTTTTTTTTTTTTTTACATGTAGTTTATTTTGAGATAAAGACCTTAAGGGTCATTGTTAACTCTTTTTCTCCCTCAGGTCTTTTTGGGAAACTGCAGATTTGACACAGTTGCTTTGTTTTATCAGTCTGTGGCAATTTCATTGAATTGCTCAATTTGAAAAATTGCCTCAGCAGTGCAGAGAGTTGAAATATTTCATAGTGAACTGAAGAAGTTTTGCTGTCATTCCCTCCACTGAGCACAGTTCCTACCTGGCCAGGGCTGCGCTACTCTGCGATTGCTCAGTCGCCTTTTATTGTTACTGTAGTGATTTTCTTGTTCTAACTGAGGATTTGCAGTCACAGTTTGAATCAGGAAATACTTTAGTTTCTGATCCAACCTGCTGCCATCATGCTCCCCTCTGGAGCTGGAAATAAGTGGCACACATGGGACAGAAGGGATGGGATTCTGCCATGGAAAACGCTGGCTGGCAGCCAAGGAATGATCCCTGCCCAAAGGCCTTCTCTTCCTTTCCCTTAATCCTCCCACTTAGGAAAGGCACAAGGGGAACTGAACTGGTAGGACTTGAGCATATCCCACCCATCCCAGCGCTCCATGGGAACACATCCCCAGCTCTTGCTTTGAGACACTCACAGGGATGCCTGATGTAGCATCGAGCTGCAAATGATGAGTCAGGCTGAGTGTGAGCAGTAAAACACCTTCCCTGGAGCTGGCAGGAATTCCCAGTGGCAAAGAGCACCTGCAGGAAGCCTGGCACACCAGACCTGCTGCCTTTGATCCAGCAAGGGCCAGACCTGAGTGTTATTTGTCCGACACTTTTGCCTTCATCTGCAAAGCTTGAAACCTGGTTTTGAAAATGCTTCATTGTATCATGGGTTCCAAAGGAGATTTCTTTGAAAGCAGCACCATGAATCTCAGCATCACTTTGCTATGCTTTTCCAACTCAAATTTCACCCCTAGAAGAAGAACATGTTATGTGTAACTGCAAAAATATTTAAGTAGAACAGGAAAAAACATTTAATTGAATGCTGACACTACTGCGATATATGAAGTAGCTATAACTGTAAATGTATTTGTAGGTAACCAAGTTTCTGCAACAGGCACTGGAAACGTTTGATGATCATAGTAGGCCCTGTGGTTCTAGGCTGGAGAAAGGCAGCTTGAAAGTTCTGTGTTCTCACCACCTGATAGTTTTAAAATTCTTCAAGGTATCCAAGCTGAGCACATGGTAACTGAAACATTTGAAATCAAGCAGTTTCTGTAAAAATAAAGGGTTTGGGTTTACAAAATGGCAGCGCTGATGTCAGAGTGGCTGCTCCAAAGCGAGGATAAGCAGGAGAAAGGAGAGGTTGCAAACCCGGCTGTATATTTTTCTGCTTCATCTCGTTTGAAGGAATATTTCAGATTATTGTCAATGGAGAAGATGCATTTCAGCTTTACACAAAGTCCACATGGAGTCCAGCTCTGAAGCAGGGGAGGAGGCACTGTCTGAGCCAAGGGTTATGGGGAAACTTGTTCTGACTTTCTGTTCACGCACAATTAAACCTCTGCGAGGCAGCAACTCCCACTGGGAGCAGCCCTCACTGTTGAGAGGGAGAAGATGGGGAGAACGGACTGTTCTGCTCCTGCTTTGTTTCTGGGCACCAGAGAAGTGCAGCATGACCTTAATTATATGAAGTGGGCAGTTTGGACATCTTTTTCAAATTACAGAACTGAAGCTCTCAAATCCTTGGTGTATTCATCTCTTTTTAGGTTTGGTGAACTGAGGAGCTCTTCACAGAGATGCTCCTTCCACATCCCGGGTCTGCATGGGGTTCAGCCGTGCTCCAAATCCATTAGAGTCTTGGAATACACTTCAAAATAACGCTCTGAGCTTCTTGTTTTCTTCCTCTTCCAAAAGCAGAGCCATCAGTGCTCACTGAGAGCAGGGCTGTAGCCAAATAAATACGGTCTTTCTATACAGTGAGCAAGCTGTGCTTTTGAGATATGACGTTCCCAGAAATGGTAGCAGGCTTTTCAAAATTGAAAACCTCTGGACATTTTCTTTTTATTTATGCTCCTCTGTTAACAAATGCCTCATTTGATTGCTTTTAAATGTTGTGTTTCTGGAATGAAAATAGAGTGCTGTCATTTAATTCTGTGTTATTATTTCAGCTTAGGAGAAGGCTGGGAGATGTTTTTTTAAAAAGACTGGATTGTTTTAAGATCGTTGTAAAGCCAAATGTTTAAATACTGACTGTTTTAACTTACTTCCAATACTCTGCAGTAATTGGTAGAAAGCCTGAATCTTTTTTTCTGTGATTTCTTAAAAAGTTCTTAGTTGATTGAAAAGCTTTTTGTCGAAGTCTTGGCTAACTTGGTGTGCAAGACCCTGGTGAAAATCTCTTGCAATCTGGGGTTTCTCTGATTTCTGGTTTGCCTTTTAGCTGGACAGACTTTTCCGATAGTGAAAAATAAGGCTATAGGTAATTTGCTTGCCATGAAGCCATGCAGAAATAGGATTTGGATACACTTTGTTTTATGCAATAGGAGGAAAAGAATAAATGTCAGGCATTGGAATAGAACACTCTGAAAAGTGCCTTAGGTCTGAATATTTCTCTGATTTTTGGGAAAATATAAATCTCCGCCTGATGTGAAGCAGATTCTGTCAATTCTTTACATGTGAACAATTGTTGGTTAGTCAAGACCTTTATCTGGCAGTCAAAGTTTTGCTCTTCTGTGGATCTGTAATTGTCTGAAAGGATTTTTCAACCAACCCAATGGCCAGGTCTATCAGTTTTTTTTCAATTTACCTTTTTTTAAGTGTACTGAGAAATAAAATTATGTTCTCTGTCAAGTGAAATGTCATTATTAGTCTGTGCTACATTCTGCTTTTGCATGTCTGCAAATACTTCTGAGGTGGAGTTTTTTTCTGAGATGGGATTTGCATGATCAGTAGCAGGAAAAACACTGGTATTTACATTCCTATGCCCCTTGCAGATCTTCATCTTGTCCTAAAAATTAAGAGGTGTCCTGGTTTGGTTTTTAATAAGTATTTTTATAGTTACCTGAAAAGTCTGAAATAAGGAATGAGTTACAAACATCCAGTTTTTTTCTGTGTGCTGAAAAGGGTTAGAAAGTTTTGAAAAGGCTTTGGGCAAAGCTTTTAATTGGCATTTAAAATGTTTATCACTACTTTACTCATAATTAGTGTCTAAATTTGTCAGCTCTTATGGCATAGCTGCAGCTTCTTAGATCAGAAATACTTTCTGTTTTCTATCCAGCTGGTTTCCTGTAAAGGGCTGAATTATTCTAGCTTTTATGGGTCATTGTTAAACATGGCAGGAAGGGTCATTGTTAAAAATGTTTTCAGAACTTTGATAACCAGTTTATCAACTGATTCACATGTTTAATCAGTTAATAGGTTTTCCTTTTCAGTGCATGGGAATTTCTTTGTTTATCTTAACTGAGTAACTGTTTCTACAGTGGAAAGAACTGTAGTTGACTGATAATCTTTTCAAATATGTGGAGTTTGCTCTTGTGACACAACTTGCATGAACAGATCCTTCACTGTTACTCCTAAATCTGTGTTTATAGAGAAAGGTCCGTCAGAACAAGGGTTTGCATGTGCATGGATGGTCTGGTATTCTGGGGATACAGGACTTGGAGCAAAAGTCATCAGGCATTTTATGATAAGGCTTTTGACGGTGTTTGTTTATTAAAAAAAAGGGACAGGAGTTTTTGAGAAGTGCCAAACATCTGTGGTTTCTCCAATACCTTATCAAGAAGGATTTTTTGCAACATATTTTATCAAGAGTCAATGGGCACGTGTTCAGCATGAAATATCTCCAAGAACCACCATCCTGTGGCTCTCTGGGCACCTGTCTGGGGGCTACACCACCTTCCTGCTGAAAAACTTTTTTGCTAACCTCCGATCTGAGCCTGCCAAGGTGCAGTTTTTGATGTTGCCCCTTGTTCCAGCATCTGTCTCAAACTAGAAGTTTGGCTCTGTCAGTACTATAATTTCTCCCCAAGTGAGGGACTTGTATCTATCTCCTCTCAGATAACCTGTTGTCAAACCACCATCTCTTCATCAGGTCCAAGAGGCCGAGACCACTTGCAGATGAAGCCCTCACTTGCTGAGAACACTCTTGGCTCATGTTCAGCTTGAAGAAGGTTTTTTTCTGCTATGTCTATTGTAATAAGGCCAGTCTTCTCCTGTGTTTATAAACAAACTTGAGGTCAGGCAGAACTGTAAACTTTATTTTGCTTTTTTCAGAAAATAAATTCAATGATGTTTGCTTTCTACATAAAGTGTGACTTGGCATGGAAAAATACACAGCAGTAAAGTCACAAAATTTGAGTTTACATAACATTTATTTGCCTTGAAATTGCAGATATTTGGAGAGCCCTGCAACCCTCAGTTGGCTTCGCAGGAGAACGGTGTTCATGGAGTCCCAGCAGCTCCTGGGAATTGGCATTTGTGAGAAAGGGTCAGCAGCTTGTTCTGTGTATCTGGGATTTTTAGATATATTCCTTCCTGTTACTCCATGAAGGAAATGTGTTGAGATGAACACAAGCCCAAGTTAAACTCAAATTACACTGGAAATGCAGACATGGGGGTTTTATTGGGATGCCCCAGGCCGAGGAAGGCACTGCACACATTGTGGCTCGCACCTCAGCTATAAATTCCTCCCAGAAACAGCAGAGTGCTGAAATTCTTAGATTAGGTATAAGAAAGGAGTTTTTACAATGGGAGTGGTGAAACACTGGCACAGGTTACCCAGAAGGGTGGTGGATGCCCCATCCCTGTAAGTGTCCAAGACTTTGTTGGATGGGAATTAGTGGGAGGTGCCCCTGCTCATGGCCTTTAGAAGGTGCCTTCCAACTCAAACTATTCCATGATTTTATGAAATGGAGTCTATTCTGTCCTGTTGAGAGAGTGCTGGGAATTCTGCCTTGGTTGGGAAACACAATTGGGCCTGGATATGTCCCAGGAAAAAGGTCTCTCCTGGAGCCTGCCAGTCCTGGGTTGTGTTAAACCAGGGCAGGACTGTGCTGCCATCCAAAGTGACTGCTCTGTCACTGACGTGAGAGAGAATGAGCAGGGAGGAGGCTGCAGGGGATTGTTCTTTCCTGTGGCCACCAAAAAGCAGGAGATGATGGGAGAGAAGCAATGGAATCTTGTGGGTGTGGGTGAGAAGAAAGCAGAGTGTTGGGTTAAGGCAGTTGTAGAACTTGTGTTGATTCAGCCACTGTTTCATATGGAGCATTAATTCAGTGTTTTATTTGATAAAGCAAAACTCCCTGAGCCTTGAGCAGGATATTTAACTGTGGATATTGAAAACCAGGGATACCAATCCCGCTTATTCTGTTTGAGTCGTTACCTGTTAGAAAAAATATTTTATCAAAAACGATGCTTATTTTAATAATACTGCTGTGAAATGTGGGGAAGATAAATGAAGTGTTACATTTGAAACCTTTTTTTAAAATTTGTTGTCATTTTTCTGTTCTCTTCTACTAAAAATCTCCTCTGTGGTGGAGAGCCAGAAGCAAATATGATCGTCCAATTTGTTGCTGGAGCTTTCTGAAATTTAAACCCAATTCATTAAATTCAACGTAGGTGTAGAGCGTGGGCAGTCATTAGGATTTCAACAGCAAATAATGCAGCCCATGAAACATCAGACTTATTTCCTTCTCATGTAAAACACAGTAATGCATTTCACCCCGGCTAAATGTGCTCTTGAGCTTTTATGTCAGAGTGAATCATGATCTAACGCTCACCAGATTAAATCTAAACGTTGCAGTATTTCCTTTCTAATTCTGGCTCTTCCCACTAGGATAATATTATTTGTCTCGTCAGTTATGTGCAAGTGTGAATGAGGAGATGTAGTTTTTACATGTGTGCAAACACCCATGGAAGCGCGGCCCGAGGGGCCGGGGCTCTGTGCGGAGAAAAGCCCGCTGGATAATTAGGTAAAATGCATAATAAGATCCATGTCCATAGGGCCAGCATGGCCCGAAAGACTTTTATTTGTGTGAATTCCTGGTGCAAACGGGAAGGATCTCGCTGCCTCTCCGGGGAGGACCTTTGGGCCCGTGCCCGGCGGGCCCCGAGCCGCCGGCGCAGCCGAGNCCCAATTAGCAGCCCCGAAAGCCCCTCTCCAGCCAGCCATCACTAACACTCCAGATAAAATTTGACATCTTCCCCCGCTCCCCCTGCCCCAAACCCCAATTAATTGAAATGGTTTTACTGAGGGACCGTGGCTCTGCTGAAAAGGCAGAGGACTTTGCTTGGGTAATCAGCTTAAATGCCGTCCCGTTTCCTGCCCTCGCTGCTCCAAACTTCCCATTTGGGAGACATAAATACTGTTTTTATTTTAAAACCTTTTTTATCTCCAATTTCCTCCAGTTTTTCTGATGGGCCTTGTACACGATTCTGTTTCAAAGGGCAGGATGGTGCAGCCAGTAAAGTGGATGCATACAGGAACTTTTAAGTTCAATGTTGATTGCCTTTATTGGAAGAAGGAGGTAATGAGGGGCTTCACATGGAAAAGGTACATCTTCTCTGACAGTCACAAACTGGTGGTAATTAGGAAGAAGTCCACAGTTTCATTTATTTTTATAGTTTTTAAACACTCCTGCCTAAACTAGCATTTTGCATCTTCTGCTGCAGTAGAGCAATGATTTTTTTTGAAGTTAAAAAGAGGTAACAGCTCATTGTGTACATTTTTATAAATACAATCACCTGAAGACATGCCAAGGTCTGGGTCAGCTGTAAGATAAGCTGTGAAATGCCAATATTCTGTAAAGACAGAAGTTGTTGAAGAAGCGTCTGTAATTCAGTATAATACATAGCTCAGTTTCTGCCAGGGTTGTATTCTTCACTTTTCATTAATCAAGGGAATTACCATGGAGTAGATGAGCTTTGTGGGGTCGGGGTCTTTGCTCAGGTGAAAGACTTGAGTGTGTTTAATTTTAGGAGGGTAAACTGTGGAAACATTCCTGTGCTTCAAATTATGTGTGCACACCATTTTATTCCTGTATTCACTGTGAATTTTTTGTCCATCAGACATAAACTGATGGGGAAATTCTGTTTACTACGCAGAGAATTCAGGATCAGTTTGGGATCACTGCTTTTGAGTGTGTTTGTTTCTTTTAAACGGCCAATATTCCTCTGACTTAATATTCTCTCATTTTCCTAATGGGTAGTTAGCAGTTGGCCTGGAGGACAAACTGCCCTCCAGCCACAATCCTGTCCTGTGGCTGATCCAGAGCCTTCGGAATTAGGCCCATGGTGACCTCCATAGATGGCAGCCAGCAGCAAATGCACAGGACTTGCAGTGACACAGCACCACAAAAGTCAGTGTATCACCCTCTTCCCAGCTGACACATCAGCTCTCAGAAATTCCCTCTCACCCTTCCTAGGGATCTGCTCAAACTGTCCCATGTTTTTACACCAGAGGCTGTAAAGTGACACTGCACAGGAGTCAGAAAATCATTCAGACTCCACACAGATTTCTGGAGTTAGGTACGTGTCACCTGTAGGAGAGGTTCATCCTCTCTTTAAAGCCCAAGTTAGGACCCATGTGGCTGTTCTGGGATTTGCATGGATTGTCAGGAGTTGTGTTAGGAACACACTGTGTGGTTGGCAATCTGTGTTCACGACCCAAAGGAGATCTGAGGAGCACTCAGAAGCTCTTCCAATGTCAAGGGGAAGTTATCTGTAGCAAAAGCAAGCTTTTCATCCCACCTTTTTATTTCAAAAGGAAGGGGCTGGCTGGTGTTGGTGTTAATCATATTATTTGACTGGAAATGCCTTTGGTTTCCACATCCAGAGTTTCCCATCCAACAACTGGACCCAGCTCAGCTCCTGCAAGGGCACTAAAAGTAGTTGACAGACATGCAAGACTTGCATAAGAACTTCCGAACCCAAGCTTAGGAAGCTGATAACAGTCAGGCTTTCCTAAGCATGAGTGCAGTAACACTAATGGTTGAAGGGTGATTTTTTTCTGGGGGGAAGGTGTCATGTTCTTCTCTATCTCATGGCAGCAAAGCCAGGATCCCCTTCCATCTATCCCAACCAGAAATGGATAATACCTTTTCCTGACTGAGTTTTAGGGGAAAAGCATGCTCTGTTCCCAGGTGTTTGAGAATTGAAGAATTACCCATTTTTAATGTATTTTATTGATGTCAGTTTATACATTTATTACTTTTTTTTTAATGTTAGCCCTGTGTGTTGCTATTTATCCAGTGCCAGTTTTCTAGCACTGCTTAATGATGAATCATGAACATTAACTTTATATATGTGTAATGCTTTATATATACACATATATATTTATATAAAAATCTGGGTGGTGGCAGGGAAAGACGAATTCTGTCTGTTCCATCTTTTGTTTGGATCTAGTTGCCATAGAAACACTAGGATCGATTTTGACAGACTGAAATACTACAAATTACACTGTCGGATGACCTCATTACACAGGGCTGGCACGTTGGATTGCAACACTGCTGAAAGGAAAAGCGTGAAGGCTGCAGGAATTTCTGCTCCGTGGAAAAATGTTATTTTTGGATTCTTCAGGAAGGCGTGCACATAAAACCACTGGTTCCCTGGTGAGTGACTGGTCCCTGAGACCAGCACAACTTTCATCTCAATTTTTGGTTGTGGTGGTAGGTGATGTCATATTTGGCCATACATTTCCTTAAGCTTCAACAGGCATCTCACTGAGAAAGACCTTCATGTTTTCCTGTTAAAAACTGAGGCAACTGATTTCTTACAGGAAGACTGACAGAATGAGGTTTTCTTCCTTTTTTGGTGTCATCTGCTACCTGTGTGCCTTGATATTGATACAGCTGACGCTGGTTTTGTGGTTTTTTACCTTCCTGATCAATTAAGAAGCATTGACCTATGCCTTGTGTCTCAAAAGTGGTTCATGCTGGAAACAAATGCCCCTTTAATTCCTGAGCAGTGTGTTTTGGCATGAATTCTCAGTTGCAATAGGAGGTCCGCTGCATGGGGACAGCTGTGACATTTCAGGTTGCTCTGGGTTTTCCTTCCATCCTGTTTCCATGCTGATATGGGCCTTGCAGTTTGACTCAGGGAAATGTCTGTGCAACTTTATTGCTCTGTAGTAAAAGACACGTTTAGCACTGGGTTTTATTTAGACCCATTTATATGTTGGCATTATTTGTACACAGAGAGACAATGTGTATGAGTTGGCAAACAGTTCAGCCATTCTGTTTTTCTTCTAGTCAAGAATATTACTCTTGCTCTATCTAATCTAGAGTTGTAAATTGCAGCAGAGGTACAAATCCAAAACAAACATTATGAAGAATTTGAATGGAGTAGAGCCCCAATTTCCATTTCACTTCTCTCTCTGTTGTCCAATTTGTTAAACTCAAGTGGTCCCATGTGCGAGTAGCGTGACTGCCAGAAGCACTCTGCAGCCATCTGCTTTTCTGGTAAGTCTTTGATTATTTCTCTGTCCAGCTTTCTATCCAAAATTAGAACTGGCAACTCAATTGGTTGATTAATATTGTATTTTTTATCATTTAACATTTCCAGCTTATGGCTAGGAAATGTCATCAAGGTCATAAAAAGCACGAGAAATGAACTATCCTTCTCAAGACCAACTTTACCGTGGTAGAACTTTTTTACCACATTGTTTCAGCCCTTCAAGAGCAGCAAGAGAATTGAATAGGAAAAGTTTTAAAGTTTTACTGTTTGTGGGTAACACCAAACTGGAAGGAAAAGACAAAACAGCCTGGATTAATCTGATGTGCTGTCTTGGACATGTGAAGAACTGCCAGGGACTGATAGAGGCATTCACAGTAGAGCTGAACTTAAAGCCAGAACCGCATATAAACTCGAACTAGGGGGACTAGAAGGAACCACTGGATCTTTTAGAGTCTGTGGTTTATTTGGGCTGAATTGTAGGGTTTAACAGATTGGAAGTGAAGGGGAAGTTGACTCCGAGGCACCCCAGAGAATTCCAGAGTCCCAGTGAATGTTGTGGACAAAGCCTTTCTGTGTTTGTGCAGCTTCAAGGTTTCAGTTCACAAGTTGCATCAGTTGACAGAAACGGAAAGGTTTTAGATGCTTATAGCACAAATTCTGCTGGAAACACTGTGACACAAGCAGAGGGTGAGTGAGAACTCTGGGTCATTGCCCTTGTATTTACTGCATTAACTCTGGTGCATGACACAGTGCTTTTGGATCAGAGCATGCCGGGTGTGTCGGGGGTGGGAGCCAGAGGAGGCAGAAATGGATGAGCCCTGTAGTACAGACTTGGCCAGTGAGATTGCATGAGAAAGAGTAACTTCATATTAATTTGATTTTTTTTTCCCTATTTAAATAAATTGCATCAGAATTTTGGTCTTATCCAGCTGCATCTTGAAATGTGCAACAGGTTTGCGGGACAGTGTTTAAAATCTCACGTGCCACATGCAGAGCTTTGCTATTTCCAGCACCACCTCAAACTGCAGAGGGGATGGGTGAGGAAGAGAAGGGTTCTTGGTTGCAAGCTCACCTTGTGAAATGTGCATATTCTGATGTTATTGATGGGCAGGGTGGCTGGTCCCTAACACAACCTCTCAGTCCATACATTTGTCCTTGGCATTTTTCCTACTGTGCAGGCAGCATTAAAATGTTTCTTTCAAACCTAAAGATCTCTGGAAACTTAATTATCTTCACATTTCCAGAGCTACCCTCTGACTGGTTGCGAGACATTGGTTTCTGTGGCAGTATTGTGGAGAAAATTGGAGGTTCACCACACTCTGGTGGTTTCAGGGCTGCTGTAGAGGGTGGGCAGCTCTGGCTGGGCTGCAGCTCTCCATGCTCAGGCAGCTGATGGCTAGAGCGCTCAGGGCTGTCAGAGTGACAGGGAAAAGCAGGCACTGCCCAAATACACAAAGACTCAACACATTAAAAATATTTTTGTTTTAAATTATAATGGAGGAGGGGAATAATTTAGCAAGTGGGGATGTGGCGGGAGCCAGCCAGGCTGGGCTTTGCTAATACCTGAACTAGGCTGTTGAAAAAAGTTCTAGATCCACCAGAAGATCCTGAAAGTTCAGCTCTCCCCGGTTTAAGTTAGTGGTGACAGGATTGGGCCCCCTATTACTTTTTTATGTAGTGTTAAAAATGACTTTCCCATATTTCCAAAGCCATTATTGAAGCTTTTCAGAGCATGTTGTGGAATCATTGTGTGCATTACTCAAACTACTTGTCCATATGTACATTAGGGTAATACAATATTTGGGCTTTTCCCTTTTGTTTGGCTTCTGCAAAAAAATGGCAAACTAAAAATCTTTCCTCCTCTCCCTATTTTGATTTTTTTCCAGGTAGAATGATGGCAGACATGCTCAGCTCAGTTCCATATAACATACTGCTTACTGGAATAACCAATTTAGTTCTCTGTTCTTTTACTGTAAACTTGGGGTTTTTTTTTAATGTATTTGTGATTTCCTTTAAACCATTTATAAACAGGTTAGAAATACATTTCATGACTCTATTAATAATCAGAGCTCTTTATATGGGTTCTTTAGGAACCTTTCTGTTTAGTAGGAACAAACTATGATAAACAAACACCTCCAAACTCTTCCTGCTGCACAAATATTCACTGCATTGTTTTGATATTCCTTAGAGCATTCTGCCTTTGGTCAAAATGTTATAGTCAGGGATTTAACTGGTAATTGTTATTTCCAGGAATTTTATTTTTTTATTGTTGTTTTAGAGTACAAAAAGAAGTCATTTTTGCAACAGCATTCATGTTGCATGAAAAAAATCTTTAAATCTCTTTGAACAATTGTGAGAGTTGGGATTTTGGTGCCAGATGCAGAAGGCTGCAGGATCATTTGCCTGCTCTGCCTGATCCAGCAGAGCCAAGACAGCAATTCACTGTCCTGGACTTGGTGACCTCCAGAGGTCCCTTTACACCTAAATTATTTCATGGCCCTGGAAGGTTCCCTGTGCTGCTCTGGCACTTGGACTCCTGCCTGAGCAGATTCATCTCACTGCACCTGCCGAAAACTGAGGAAAAAGACCTGAGGATTTGTGCAGTTGCCAGTGAAGGACTGGTAAAAGTTCAAAGTGGTGTAAAGGAGCAGCAGGATTGTGTGATGGGAAGTGCTGGTGGGAAAAAAAAAGGAGAGAAGGTTGGGAGAGACCTTTCAGCAGCATCAGCTGTTAAACCAGCTCAGCTCTGTCACTGTGCTGACCTAAAATGGGTTTGGTCGTGTCAAACCTCACCTGTCCCTGTGCAGGATGTATGGACACGATCCTTGAGCTGTAGTGTTGATAACAGAGTGTTTTCTGAATTCTGGCTTTGCCCTTTGGGAGGTTCAGGTGGTTACTTGTCTTATACTTCACCTGTGCCTAGCTCTGAGCGTTTCCTTGGCCAGAAGGATGGAAAGTTCCTGAATAGTGCTGGAAACTCTGAGTGTCTTGTGACAACACTGCAGAGTAGGGTGGTATCACCCAAAAAATGATCTCCCAGAGCTGGAGGAGTTCAGCAGCAATAAACATTTTCTTTATGTTTTCTTCCCTTTAAATGTAAAATTCAGCACCAGCTTCTCAGCTGTGATAACCTTTTCATGAACTGTCCTGTCTCTTACACGTTCACCTGTTAAAATAAATGACATTTATTAAAGAAACCCAGTCACAATAACACCAAACCTGTATTTTTATAAGGCATAAATCTACCACTTCAATTGCAGGAGCCTGTCAGTGAATTTCTGACACCAAGTTATGTTATTTAATGAGTGCTATTAGGTAGTTCTGTCACTTAATAGGATTGAGGGTTGGAAATGCCATGTAATATCACTTCACTGGAGAAAAAATCAACAAACAGCCCTCACTAAAAACCTTGCGTCGCCTTTGAAGTCGGTCAGAGCTGCTGTCACTTCAGAGGGAGCCCGCAGGGCTGTTTTCACTCCCATTTTAGGGGAGGCAATAGTTGTTCTTGGCAATTTACAGTAGGGGCACTCAAAAAAATCTCCCACCATCTGACTGGGAGTTAGGAAACAGAATAGTTATGGCAAAAAAAGGCCTTTGCAGGCTCCTGTCCATAATTATCATCTCGTTCAAGGAAATGGGAATATGGGCTCTGCCCAGGAAAAGTGCTAATGGCCATTATTGTCACGGGTTGTCATTTGCACTCAGGTACCACCTAAAATCCCTGGGTGAGATCTGGGCTGCCTTATGGCCTTTGGAATTAGTGGGAGGTGGTTTTATCCTGACAGCTTGGTGGTCATGGAGTCACTCGTGTCCCCTGTGTCACTCCGATTGCCCTCTGGATGAGCTGAGGCTGCATCTTTTTGGGAAGAAGTTGTACAAGAAAGTGGCAACAGCCAGGAGAAAGCAAGATGGAGAGTTGGCAGCTGAAATTCTGTTTCAGGTATTACTTTGCGCACCAGGGCAGCTTAAATCCATCAGATTTTTATCTCCTGGTGGTTTTCCCTGTAGGGAAAAAGGGCGCTTTTATTCTCCAGAGGGTATTCCCCACCTCACTGGGGGAAGACACCAGCTACAGGTACTGCTGAGGAGAGCAGAGGGAGGAAATGTCCTCCCCTTAGAGCCTGAGGTTGAGCGTTGGTGGCACTCTTTTCACCAGAAAGTCAAATTCTCCCTTTGATGCTGGTGTCCAAAGTGTAGCAAAGGAACTAAAATCCCTCCACAGCAGCTGAGCAACTTTAGTGGGTTAAAACCAGAAATTTTAGATTCCCTGGGAAAGTTTAATGGAAAAAGGTGTTTTGCCTTTCCTATTAGTTTCATTTTTAAGTCCCTGTGAGGGTTCTGGGGTTAAACATGCTGTCAGTACCTTCTATGAGGAGTCTCACATGTCTTCAGATCTTTCCTTAGCTGGGCTTCCTGTGTTTGCAGGCTGTGAACTGGTGACTTGTGCAGAGTTCCTTAAATTCTGAATTTCCCAAGGCTACAGCCCTGTGTTCACATTGATTGTAAGCAATCTGTACCTTCTGGCACCTGTGTTCAATGGCAAATAAACTCCCAAATCATTTGGACTAAGGGGAGCTATAACATTATATCCAAACCTGTTATACTGGTTTGCTTCTGTCAATCTACCAGACTAGGGGGTGAAATGAAAAATGCTGGATACCTGGTGAAATATGTAATAAAATAGCGATTAAATACATCAAAACTTTTTAAAGCCATGGCTGTGGAGGGCCCATGCCGTGTGAGCCGATGGAAAGACCCTGTGTGTTTACCTGGAGACAAGGAACATTCCAGCAGTGAAATACTGCTGCCCTGACATCCCTGACACAAGTCTCTCTCACCTCAGGGCAGTCAGGATTCCATCACAAATCCCACTGAGCCCATTTCAGCCTCCACAGGCTCCATGCAGTGGAAGTGAAAAAGTCCCGTACAATGGATTCAGTGTTTCCAAAGGGATCTGGAAGCTGGGAAGTTGATGTTCTTCGGTCCTAAGCTGTACTTCAGGGCTTGAGATACACTCAACTTCTTCCTGTAACAAATTAGATTTGTCATTACTTGAAAAAGTGCCGATAGAGACCTGGGGAGAAGTTAAATCCTCTACAATACTTCATGAAATAATACCAGTGGCAATGTTTAAAAAGTGAACTAGGCTGCAATATCCTTGTTTCTTGCCTTATTTCAACCATTTTCCTGCGTGTGGCAGGTTTTGGCAATATAGCTGGACCTAGGGATTGAGGGTCTTTCAAAGACAGGACTTTTGAGATTTCATTTTAGGTGTTTCAGTTTTGCAGATCTTCAGTTATTCAAATTTCTGTGGGGCTGTTAATTAGTAAGTGTCCAGTTCAAAATGTTTCCAAGTGGGATTTGTGTCTGAGGAAAAAGCGGGTTAGGCAAAAAATGGATTTTTCAAGAGTATTAAGTTTGCTCTCTATCGCAGCTGAAGACAGGCTGCATAAAACTTATCCTGTGGGTCAAAATGATGTGTGTGTGGAGAGAGGGAAGTGAAATCCCAGGGTTTAAATCCTCAGCATAAAGAAGGTTTAAGTGCAGGTCTTTTTTGGACCTTGACACTGGGATCTAAATAGAAAGTGCCCAGCTAAGCTCAGTGAAGTCCTGCTGGGATAGGTCATTTTTGGAATAATCCAAACATGACTTGGGCCAGTTCTTTCTGTTGAGGAAGCTGCCCAGGTCCCTGGTTTAAACAAACACCTTTTTTAGGGATTTTCCGTGTAAAGAATTGCCTCGTGCAACCTCAGTTTGAAATCGTTGCACAAATAGATTCACTGTAGGGATATCCAGATTGAGCATACATCTCTTCCCTCTGATTAATTTATTTTTGCATTCATGGACCCCTGAAATCTTGAGGGCAAACAGTTTGCCATCAGGAGATGTTTATGCAGAGAGTGAGATGGGAAATGAGTGAAGGGTGATGTTCATGTTGCTTCAGGGGTGGCTGCTCAGCTGGGCTGCTGGAGTTAACACTCATCACATCACCCAAGAGCCAGCACAAGCCTTCTGCCTCCTTAGACAGTGGCCATTAATATTTTGAGACATATTTTGGTTCTTTCATCTCAGAAAGCAATTACTGTGTCCAGTAAATCAAAACCACAACTGTGCGAGGCCTCACCCTGACGGGACCACCTTGCAAAAACCACGCTTAATGTGATTCCAATTATGAAATATGTTGATAAGGAGCTGAGATTTCAGTGTCCTCTGTGAAATGTCATCCTCGACCATTAGAGACTCTGAACACGTGTCCAGTGTGTCCATGTCAGGTGGGAGGGAACTACCTCCTCTTGGGAGAGGCACGAGGGGGAGCCGTCCAGCAGCAAGTGGCAGCGCCACTGAACTGTGCCTGTGTCCGAGTGCTGCCAAGGCTTTGTTCCCTACTTCATCCTGAAAACCATTCATGAGATTTAAAAGGGACTTTTAAAGTGCAGCATGAGCTGGTATAGCACAGTGGCCCAATGGGAATCTGAGAGAAAGGAATACAGGAGTATTCTCCTGTGGAACACTCTTGAGCACCAATAATCATCTTCTTTTGAATCCCCAAATTTCTTATGGAATCCATTTCTCTTTTGGAATATTCTTTTTCTTAAAAAGATTATTGCTTTGGATTGCTTTGGAAAATGCCCAGAGTGCAGTTTGTGGTGGTGTGTCCAGAAAATGTTCCCAAAAGCAAGCAAGGCTGCTGTTAGGTATCACTTCATCCTGAAATAATTATCTGCTATTGGCACAACAGAGGTCCCATCCCACTCTCTTCATCTTCCAGATGTTCGTGGCTGCTACCTCCCTTGCTCCAGCATCAGGCCACAGGGCAATGACCTGGACCAGAAAAGTGATCCAGCTAAGAGCTAGCCAGACTATAAACAATAAAATAAGTAAATAAGTCCCCAAGTTGGCTTTAGGCCAGGCTGAAGTGCCTCTGCAACTTGTATCAGGACAGAACCTTTAAAATTTGCCCACAAAGATCCAGGTGGGAGCCATGCTGAGGGATGAATCACTGGAAGCTTGACTTCTTTCCCAAAGGAGCTGCTCCCTGCCTAGGTCTCCTGGCCAAGGTGAGCGGCCACAGCCCCTCACTGGAGCGGTTCCTCCACGTGGGAGCTGCCCTGCATTAGCATTTTTTCCATGGGCTCAGCCTGGGAGAGACAGGTTCCTTCACATTCTCCAGGATCTGCATGAGAGCAGCCTTCAGGAAGAGCTCGAGACACTGCAGGCTCCACATGGAGCAGCTCCGGTGGGGGAGCCCCGAGCGGCTGCTCCCGAAGGCTCTGGCTCCTGTCCCAGCTCTCGGGAGTTGCAGTTCTTGGGATGTCCCTGTGCAGAGGGTGGAGGTGATTTATAGCTCGTGTGCTGGGAACAACACTTGTGTAAATGGGTTTTCCTAGACAACCAGGAAATTTTGGAGTCTTCTGGGGCTCCTGGGTGAAAGACTTCAGATATTTATTTATTTTTCCATTTGAAGCAACAGGGCAGTGCTCCTCCTACTTGTATCCTAAATAGGAAGTATTTATGTTTCGGAAGACTTTTTTTTCATATATTCTGTATAAAAGAAACACAAGGGTGAATTTCATCCTCCATCTCCTCCCAGACATCCCTGGCCATCAGTACATCCATATTAATGGACTGGTTTGGATTTTAGAGGATACGTGACTGATTTTTTTTTAGTTGTCTTATGAGAGGGAGGTTCTGGCTATTCCAAATCCAGCTCTGCTTCCAGCTGCTGACATGGGGTAGGGATGGCTGGTAGTGAGACCCCGAGCAGAGCTTTTCCTAAGCCCAGAACCATTAGGCTGAGCCTGCTGGTTCCCTTCCAGCCAGCCTGCATGATATTTCCTCTGGAGTTTCAATTGGATTAGATATTCATCTTCTCTTCCTGTTCCAAACTGTTGTTTAGTGCTGATGTGTCCTCTTAACCCACTGCCAAGTTCCAGCACAGTGGTGGTGAAGCCAGTCCTAGTTTGTGCTGGGGTTTTTAGACTTTGGGAGAAGTTTAACCCTTTGTCTCCATTGAAATCAGGAGGATGTTTGCACCTAAATCTCTTAATGGCTTTGGGAATTCCAGCACTGCAGCCACTGAGAGGTCAAGCTTGAGCCCAAGGCAGCTCCAGACCCTCTTCCTTCTGCGAGGTGCAGAGTGATTATTTAGACTCTCTTTGGAAATGTCTGCAATAATAAGGGTTAATTTTTCTCTGGCAATTTAATTGGCAAAAATGTTTCATAAATGGCTATTGTTTTCCAAAAGGAGCAGATTCCTCATGCCGTTGGGTTTTTAAATCCTTGGAGATACAATATATGCATACACTACACTTGGTTATCCACATAGACTTCGTTTATTTGTGTTTGCCTGCTTAGTGCAAACTCATTACTCTCCAGGAAAGTCCTTTGTTGACACAAAAAGGCACTGGGGAAATATAATTTTTTTTTTACAATAAAGTCTTGTGTTCATATAAAATGTTTCTCATTGGTAAAACAAAATAAAGAACCCAGAAGCACTGGCATGCAGAAGTTCACAGCTTTTAATATAGTACATGTGTCATAGCTAGTGTGGCCACCTAATGAGGAGCCTAATACATTTTAAAAGTCTAATAACAGGACAGCTCAATGACTTTGAAAAACCTTAAAAACTCATTGTCTGAGAGCGTGAGGATGAATACCTAATAAGCTGAAATGTACTTACCTTTGGAACAATATGTTTTGTTCCTCTAAGTGCAAGCCTTTGATCCATTGAAAGGGCTCTGCTCATTTCTGAGGCAGGGAGTCAAACTGGAATTCAAACTTTAAGCTTGGTAAAGGAACTGTATGTACAAGAGCATTTTGCAATTAAAAAAATGCTGAAAATGTAGCAACCTGCTGCATCATTTGGGAAATGTACCCCTAAGAGAGAGTTTAGACTCTGGGAGCAAACACACGTAGCTTCTGTCCAAAACCCCTTTTCAGTGTGCGCTGCAGATCCCAGAATGGTTTGAGTTGGAAGAGATCTTAAAGCTCCTCTCATTCCACTCCTGCCATGGGCAGGGTCACCTTCCTCCACCCCAGGTTCCAACCTAGCCTTGGACACCGCCACGGATGGGAAGGCTACAATGAGGGGTCCCAGCTCAGCTGGAAGTGTTGAGGAGGATGTGATGCCCGAGGTCCCAGCCCCCTGGCCCTGGCTGAGGCTCTGCCCTGACACAGAGCACTGGCTTGGGGGGACCCGTGTGTAGCATAGTGCACACACTGTGCTGCAGCTCCGTGTGCTACTGGCTGCTAAATTTACAGAGAAGAAACACCCTGTGTGCCAGAATTACATAAATTCCGCTGGTTTCCTATAGACTAAACTTCACATTCAGGAGGTGTGATTACCTCATGCTCACCTCTGCACCTGGGGAGCACTGGAGGCCAGCAGAGAGCCAGAGCCAGCAGAGAGCTGCTGCTCCTGGCTGCTTCAGTGTGTGCAGGGCGCGAGTGCAGGGCAGGGGCACCGCGGTGCTTTGAGGTCTGGTTTGGGTTTGGGCAGGTCAGGCCGCCCAGCACTGCCAGAGCCAGCTCTGCCTGCCCAAAGGGACCAAATGGGCTGTGCTGGGCAGAGGGGACAGTCCCTGCTGGGTCCCCGTGTCTCAGCAGTGGGACTTTGTCACGTGCTGCCGTGGGGGTGCCAAGCTCTGACACCTGCCCACACAGAGTCCTGGTCACAGCAGGGACAAAACAGGAGCTTTTCTGCAGGGAAGGGAGCAGGTGCTCAGAGACAATACCAACCAGAACAGGCCAGCTTTGTTAGTGACAAGGACCTTTTTGGCCCAAGCAGGGTTTTCATAGTCATTTTTTATTGGTGTTAAAACTGGTCGATTTTAAATCAGAATAATCTTTCAAGAAAAACAAGAATGCATTTACCTTTCACTAAGTAAAACTTAATTTCTCCACTGTACTAAGCAATGAAAGGCAAAGCCATGACTATTCTCCCTATGGAACAGAAAGCTGACCTGTGGTAAGGACCACTCTGCGTTCTTATCTGCTTCATTTTTGCAAGGCATTTTGAGCTGAGTGATGTCAGAGGCAGCAGGAAATCAGGTCAGGCTGAGAGACTTGCTGAATTTAGAGGAAGTGCTGCAGGTCTTCTCTAAAAGCAGCAAGGTACCCTGAGTGTCTCTCCAGAGCCCTAAATCCAGGTGGATTTCTGGTGTCTCCAGAGCCTTGCAGCTTTCCCAGCCATTCCAGCGGTGACCGGAGGATGCACAGTCCCTTCACTCTCGTGACACCTGTTCTCTGATGCTCTGTGTGTTTGGGAGCTGGTTCTCCAAGGAAAAGTTGTTTTGTTTGTCTGTGTATTTACACACAGATACAGCTGAAGCTGTAGGAAGGAATTAAGGAATGAATGTAGCCGAATGAATTTAACACTCCCCATGTTCTGTGATACAGAGAAGCTGCCCTGACAAGGGAGATGCCATGAATATTTTGGCTTTGACAAGCTCTCATACCTTGCTAAACATCCCAGAATCCACCCGGGACTGAGGCATCACCATGTCTCGACCACAGGCTGTGTCATAAACCAAACTCCATCCAGGTTTCCCTAATTCCTGGGTTCCCAAATTACTCGGTTTACTTTCACCCGTCTGCCTTCTTGGTTGGTGTTCCTCAAGAGCTTTGGGGCACTCTCCTTCTCTCTGTTCTTTTCCACTGTTCCTCAAGTCTTGCCTACCCTGGCAAGCCGGAATATTTTTACATAATTGACTTAATTAGCCCAATCAAAGGAGCGATGGCGCAATGAACTGAATATTCAAGCTTTCTTCTAGAAGAATGAAGCTGTACATGTTCACTTGGGTTACAGCTTTCCTTTAGTCCCCTGCCAAGCACTTGACTTGGTTTGTATCATGACTTGATAAAGAAATGACATCATTAATACAATAATAACAAATCATTTCTATGTAAATCAGGGGACTTTCTACCTGGAAAGTGATTCTAGTGATTGCCCTCTAGCTCACTTTTTCTTTCAAACATCATCTTTGCATCCAGTAATAACTATTTGTTCATTTAATTCAGATTATCTTGGACTTGATGAAGGAAGCAAATAGGGCAGAATCCAAAGAAATCAGGTGTTTTATAGCCTTTTTTCAGGTTCTTGCAGTTTTGATTCAAGTTTTAATTTTGGAGTTTTTCCCTGAGTTTTTGAGGTTTAGAATCCAAAGTATTCCTTTATCATTGTTACCATTCTGCAATACCCAGATTATTCTATGCTTTCTACAGGAAAGCAATGTTTCTCACAGTTCACGTTGTCTCTTCAGTAAAATGTGAGGTTTGTGGTGGGATCTCAAGTCAGGTGAAATTTGTCTTGATAGAGAACATTCATTGGGGAGAGTTTCCTGTCAGCTGGGACTGGGACTGAGTCTTCTGTCTGGATCTTGTAATCTAATTAACTTTTTAGCATTTGCCTGCAAAACAGGAATGATTATTTTATCCTCACAAAGGAACGTTAAGAAACTTAATTAAACCCTGCCTTTAAAGTACATTCCTTCATACACTACAAAAGATCAGTGAGCTAACGTGTATCACATGCATTTCATATAAATAGCTTTATTCCAAGAGCATTAAGGGAATGTGTACTTTGGAAAAGGCCTTTGTGTGCATCTTCACTCGTGGCAGGATTTTATGTCAACTCACTTCTTTGAGTCCGAAAGTTAAATGTAGTAATTAATTTCTTTTTGTGCCTGAAAGACAAAGCTCCACAATTAGCAATGTGCAGGTGATAATTAACTTTGTTCAGTGACAATCTGAGCTACCTGGTCATGGTTGATATTTTAGGGACGGGCAGTGAGGAGCTAAAATTGTTTTTAAAAAAGATGATTTAGTCCTGCAGGAATGCAGTCATCTGAAAAGTACCTATGATAGATGGGGAAAAAATGCTTCATTCTTCCATAACGAGGTCTCTGCAATGGTTCCCTATGATCCACATAACACATGTCAAAAACGGAGTTGACGTGGCCCAAGACTTGGCAGGTTTCAGTGCCAAAGCCATCCAGTGCTCTGAAGAGCTGGCAAGGTGCTGGGGCTGAGGCAGCCCACACTTAGGTGATAATTTATGGCTACCTGTAACCTCCTCGAAATAGAAACCATTCATATTCTCTCCAGGGAAGGGAGAAGTGACCAGACAACGTGAGTTCAGCCAAACCAAGACTTCATATAACTTTACAGAAGACAAGCGCTCTCTGGTACTGACATTAACAATGCTGTGGGCTCTTAGAAAGGGTTTGCCCATAGGTTTTATTTATTTTAGTATTGTTTGCTTGTGTAATTTCAGAAACTGGCAGTTTGTAAGAGTTGAAATTGAGTTTTAACTCTTGGACTTTGATTCTGTTTATTTAAAGCATAGAAAGGCCTCAAGTACAACCCAAGCCAGTGCAGGGCCATGCGCTGGGGTTCGTACTCTCCTGAGGGGAGACTTGCCGGTAATTCCAAATGTGTGTGATCCTGACATTGTCAGTCCCTGATGCTATCTGTCCCGGAGCTGCAGAATTCTGCAGACACTCTCCTCGCCCCACCCTGTGGTTTGGCATCGCTCTGCCCTTCCCTGGAGTGCTCTCGCTCTGCTCTGGGAGGTTTGTGGGTGCTGGCAGGGCAGGCAGGGACCACATGGGCTGCAGGTGCTGCTCCCTCTCCTCAGCACAGGGCACGGCCAGCTGGGGCTGGGGACCCTGGGGACAGCTTGTGCTTTGGGGAAAAATCAATGAGCAAGAGCAGGGGTTGATCGAAGTCCTTGTGCTGCTGGGACTGTGCCGCCTTCCAGGTGTGAAATCTTCCAGGAACAGGGTGAGGCTTTCTGGGAGATCAGATGAGCACAGGCTGTTGGAAGGGAAGAAAGGAGAATTCTTCCTCCATTCACAGCTCCTCAGTCTCCTCATTCCATTTGTGATGCCCATAGCTGGTGGAGCAGAGGATTGGGTTGTTATCCCTGCCCATAGTCATACACTGGGTTTAGCAGATCCAGGTTGAGAATCTCAGTTTACATCTGCCTTTTCCTCCATCCTGATTTACTCATGTGCTGAGATCAAGGACTCGACCAGAAATTCTCCTAATTCTCTGGGTGCTGATGTTAGTTTTGGTCTGAGCTATTCTCTGCTCTGCTCGTGGTTTCTATGTGCTGTTTATCTTTGCACATCTGCATATTTTTACATTATTAGTTATGAAAGTTCTTCCTCGTCCTCCTGAAGAGGGTGAAATACTGGAAGGGGACAGGGACTGTTTATTCCTTATGCAAAGTAATGCAATACAGCTTTTAGATACCCCCGAAACTCAGATCATTAATTCCATTGTGTTTAACCAGTGAGGAAAACTTTATTGTTTTACAGTTCTTTGTAGTTTATAACTTCTCTTTTGTGGACCAGCAGGTTCAAGTCTTCGCCTCCTCTTTTTTTTTTTTTTTTTAGTTTTCTTTTTTTGTAGCTGTTAAGCAATTCCACCTGGAGATGTGAAAACTTCACAGGCTGTAAAGCTTATATCCTGCAAATCTCCCTATCCAATATTAAAACACCTAAAGAAGGGGAGGCACCGTTGAAATATTTTGAGTTATGTTTAGGAATGAACACAGGGATTGGATTTATTCAACAAAATAGCCTTTGTGGTTTTAGGAACGGCCAAGTGAATGAACCTGGTTGCAATGGAAGTATGGAAAATATCTTTTACCAGGTAGTGGGATGAAAGACCTTCTTCAAAACTGGATAGGATTAAAGCCAGATGGAAAAGATCTTAAAAGCAGAAGGGACAGTGGCCAGAACTGCCAGTGCCTTGTGTAAATCCTGGAAGTCCTTCTCTCCCACTGATGACCTTTGAAAAGATGCTTTTCCTTGCAGAGGGGAAACATCTGTTTCTCATGCATGTTGATACTTAACCTAAGATACATAGTAAAATTATTTTGTCAAAAATAGGATGGAGGTAAAGACTGCAGGGATTGCTTTATCTGCGTGGAATCAAGGTAATGCTTTCACTTCAAGGAGAAGAACGTGAACTTTAGGTCCAAAACTATCTTATAATAAGCATGGGATGGTTTGTGTGTGTATTTGTGCCTGTGTATGTAATTAGTAATGCTTCTCATAGGTTATGGTTTTGGAAACACTGACCTGTGCGTTGTTACTTATATCCTCAGATTTATTTAATGTGCTTGGGAGGGTGTCTGGGTTACACTGAGTTTCACACTTGTTTCTTGCTAACTTGCAAGAAAATATTCCAGTTCCACTCCAAACCCTTCTGCACTCCGCCTGCCACCACACACCAGTGCTTACAGTGCTCCTGGGCTTCTCTTTGGAGAGAAAGAGGCAGTGCAAAAGCAGATGACACTGAAGGGATCTAGAGTATCCTAATCCATACAGCAGGCTTCTAGATGTGCTTGCTGAGCAAGGAAAATCAAAGTCTGGTGTCACAGGACTGAAAAAGAGCATGTGAGTGCACAGTTGTGTTATTGAAGTGTCACCAGGCTGAAGTGTAGGCTGCAGTATGTGGAGTTTTGTGGATCTTTATGCCTTGAAGGAAAACCTTAGAACTTGTTTTCTTTCGTGTTGCCATAACACTTTGTATCTTAGCAATAAAATTTGGGTAAATTTAGTGTTATCACAAGAAATTTGTGCTCCAGAGATTTACTGTTCCACTCCCACAGTGCCTTTAAACCCCATGTCAGGAGTAGGACAGCAATTCCTGGCCTGTGTTAGGACCAATTTACCTCATTTCCTCTGCTTCAGCAAAGTGAGATTGAAGAGGTTAGAAAAATAACAAACATAAAATGAGGAGGAAAACGATTGCCAGTCTGAGTGACTCTGCCTGAGTTACCCTGCAGGACAAACCCAAAGGTGCTGAGGGGAAATCATTCTGCTTTTGTACTCCTAAACAAGGCCCTGGTGGAATCCAGCTCGTCCCTGTTGTCACATCTCATCTGGGTGCCTTTAACAGGAAATAAAATATTGCTGTGTTAAGGACCAAAAAACTAAGTGGAAAATGCACTCATCTGCGTCCCTCACTCGTGCCAAAGAATTTTTCATTCCCACCTCAGCTCTAATTTGAAATGTGTTAAACAAAAATCTCCAGGAGAGTATCCAGAATAGATAGGCATGTTTGGGTCAGCCTACAACCTGGCATTGCCATGGGCCTCATCTCTAATTACTAAAGAAATAGTGAGTTAGTGAGTTAAAATACCCAGTAACCGTGGTCTAAATCATTCCCACTCTGGATACTGGCCTGAAATAAAAAGGGCTTTTCATTAGCGTGGCACAGATTTAGTGTCGTGGGACACAGTTTGTGCTTTGCAGGAAGTGCGGTCAATGGGCCATTAAGCTCTGAAACAGGAGGCAAGGCATCCTCTAATGCTGCTGACAATAAATATTGGGGAATGGCTTAATATGGATTCATGGCAGCCATGCCAAAGTCACTCAAGTAAACTCAGATTTGTGATCCCGTGAATGCGCACGCACGGCCTCCACATAATGGAGGGATCGTTTGCAGGTCCCGAGGGAAATCTTTCCTTTCAGCCCTGGAAGATGAGAAACCGACTGGGAACTCTAACCCAGGGTAGAGATTGAATGGCAATTACTTGTGTTGTGGGATTTGCTTTTCCCCCGTGGAAAATAAAAATGTTCAAATTAGAAAACAGTCACTGAATTTTGGCGGTTTCCTGTTTAAAAACAAGCAAACAAAGCTTCAAGGGAAGATTTGCACCTTGTGGGTGTGCAGGGAAGGCTCCAAAGCTGGGGAGAGCAGCAGGGATCTCTGGAAGAAGGGAGGGACGGGAAGAGTTTCTGGGCTGTCATTTGAAGTGGTTCTGACTCCACATGTGAGCATCTTGTGCTTATCTGTGAGCTGCAGGAATTCTTCAGCCTCGTCCTACCTGTGTGCCCAGGTGCCCATGCTGGGAAGGGAAGCCACCCCACGTGGGAGAGAGAACTGTTCATTCAGTTAGCTGTGTGTTTTCAGGATATTAATTCTTCCTCTTTATCCTCCACATGGGCAAGGCTGTCCTTGCAACAAGCTGTAAAACTCCAGTCTGGAAATGAAATGATTAATTTCTCATGTGTTTGCATGGTTTTCACCAGTTTTTTACCTGAATGCTTCACTAAGATGAGTGGCTTTTTCCAATGTTTCCAATCAAGAGAAATTGGTTTTTACCATCGTTTAGAGGTAGCTCAGGATTGTTTTGTAGAATAAATACATATAAAAATAAACCAAGCGAGTAAGAGTGCCTAGTCTGAAACAGCTAGAATCCGAATTTTTGGAATTTGTGTCATCAAACACTTTAATGCAGTGTTTAACTTTATATTCCTTTCCAGAACAATTGGGGCTTAAATGACTGTGAGCAATTCAGCTAGAAACAGACACTTGCTTGGAAGATCACAACCCAAATGTTGAAAGTAATCAAAGAATAATTAGTAGGAAATAGCATTTTACAAGCCAAGCAATGCTAGTAGCAGGCTCTGGGGATGGCTGCAAGTGAGTGCTACAATTTCTCTGACTTTGAGGAACCAAAACCACTGATGTGCAATTCATCCAGCCTGCACCTCACAGAAGTCACAGGTTGTGTCAAAGGCTGGATCTTCACCGAGCCTGCCCCTCTCAGCACACAGTCAAAGTGGCAGTGCTGGGTCAGCTCTGGGATGTCCGGATGCTCCCCCAGCTCTGCTACCCCTCACTCTGTGAGCAGCGCTGCAAGGGGAGCAGGAAAAGCTTGAGCTAAACACATCTATATAGGCAGAGCCATGTACAGGGCATGTGGATGAATATATGGGCATAAAAAGGAAAAGAAAGCTACAGCTCGATCACTTCAGGATTATTTCCACTGGTTATTTAGCTCTTAAAGAATGTAGAAGTGTGACTCTTAAATGACATTAAAGTCTGGTTTTGTTCAGGCCTTGCTTGCCCTGGCAGCTGTCCCTGCTGTAGGAGGGCACAGGGGAGGGATGTGCTCACTGGGCTTGTCTGGGAGGGGTGGCCAGACCCACTGCTGGATACTGAAACTTAGGGGTTACTTAAAACCCTCTTAAGTGGCTGAAATTCTCAGACAAACTTAAGTCACATGGGCAAAGAGAGTCCTGGATCCAGGGTGAGCTTAGCTGTGGTCCATTGGGCTCACAGAACCCTTGGGAATAGCCCAGGCAGGAGCTTGGGTCCAGCTCGGACGGTGCATCCCTCCAGCCTGAGAGTTCCTCCAGCATTCCAGAAGCTTCTGTGCCTAGAGTAGATGAAGGAAGTAAATAGCTTTTATCTGGAACTGGCTCTGAAGTGCCATGGCCTGGGGGAGGTTGGCCCACCTGACCTGGGGATGTTTGCTGCTCCAGTCCCTGCCTCAGGCACTTGGGGCTCGGAGCTGCTCCCTCTCCGGGGCAGCACAGGGGCTTGAGGCCAATGTTGCTGGGAGAACAAAAGTTACCTTTGAAATCAAGTTCTGCAGTATTGAAGGAATTATTTTATGGGGCTGGAGAAATACCATGGCTGCCTCAGCACAGCCCTGGCAGGAGTTGGTATTTCCAGCCGAGAAGTCGAGCTGAAGGCAGAGGGGCAGAGTGCCTGCCATGCCAGCCTGTACCAATGAGGGGACTGAGGACACAGCAAAGTCCCACCTGCCTCCAAAACATTGAAATGTGCCCAGATAAGTGACAAAAAGCAGCTGTTGGAACTGTACACTTCTTTGGTGGCTGTCCTTGCTGTCACAGCTACACCCAGCCTGCAGCAGTGGTGGTTCCCAGTACCTTGGCTATAGCCCCTGCCTTCTTCAGAGTATGTCAAGGTGGTTTTTTTATGTGTATGAGCTCCTCAGATTGTGCCATACTGTTGAAAACTTTTGGAAATGGAGCTGTAATGCATGAGCTGTGCAGCTGTTCTAACAAAGTCTCCTGGACTTTGCCCATTTTGAAAAGTTTTTATTCAGGAAAACAGTAATGCTAATGGGAATTAAAAATCTGAAGGCAGGAGAATTTGTCTTAGTAAGGGCTAAGCTGGAGGGAAGAGCCAAAATTTGCAAGGAAACATTTTGCTTGGCTCCAGCAGCATATAATGGCATCATGTGGGGATGTGGCACCTGGAATCCTGTCCTAGAGAATAATACAGGCCACCTGCTCTCCCAGCCAGGCCTGCAGAATTCCTGGGATACTGGAAGGCACAGCAGAGCCCACGGAGTGTAGGAGAGGTGCTGCCCAGTCCCAGATTTGAGTTCTGGAAGTGGATTCACCTCCAGAATGTTCCCATTCTCAGGAGCTGATGCAAGGATTTTGGTTTGGTCCAGGCTGAAAAGATGAGGTGAATGTTTTTAAGGCAGCTGTGGAACTGGAAAACAAGAGAAGGGTAAAAATTGCTCTTCAAAAATTAGGATTGTTGGCTGTTTACAGTTTTTCATGAGCACCAGGGCCACTTTTATCTGCCTGGCAGGAGGGTGAGCACTGCCTGGTGTCCTTGTTTCCAAAGCTGGAGCCTGCAGAAAGGCTAAAGCCTCTTCTGCATGTCCCCCTGCCAGGGTGGTCATACCTGGCACATGTCCCGGGAAAAGATGAACTTCGGGAACATCTTTGGCAGAACTGGTCAAGGAAAAAAATCTTACAGTGGCTGTGAGAGCTGCCTGGGGGCTGCCTGCTGATCCTTTGGTTTTGGAATAACAAATTCACCTTCAAAATTTAAAAACTGAGAGTGTGTTTCAACCCCGGGTGTTTCAGTGCTTGTATGGAAAACAATTTTCTGCTCACCGTATTGATATGTTTGGAGCTCTGTGCAAAGAGTTAAGTTATTGTATATTTTAGTTTTTTAATTGACTCCATATCTGCTGGCAGCAGAATAGACATTGATCTGGTTTTTTCCTTCACTTTATTTAGGAAAATACAGCACAGAGTGTTTACTCTGCCTCCATACAACATTGCTTTGTAGGGTGAAAGTAAGGGCGAGACCACAGTGAAGAATTCCCTCATTGTCAATTTTAAAGGCTTCATAATAAATGGTAGGCTTTTTTGGATGGGAATCAGAAATGTTTTCATGACAGTGTTTTGCTTAACTTTTTGTATTCAGATGGGATTTTCTAAACTCTTTTGAATTTGCTAGTTTGATCATTTAAATGTCTCCTTCTGGCCACCAACTACTTGATCAAATTACTGCAGTGACACTGTACCTGACAGCTGCTCAACAGGGATTTGAAAAGCTCAAACTTGTAAGTGTAAATGGAAATTTTGTTGTAACAGGCATCATTTCACTGGAGATAGCATCCAGCCTGCCTTTTGTGGGGAGAGGATGAGGAGCTGGACCTGTAATTCAGCATGGAGAGAGGCAGAACTGTCCCCACACTGAGTTTTGACTGGGAAATGGACTGGAGGAAGGAAGTCTAAAGGAATAGATGCCCAATATTGATCCGGTCCATATATTCCAGCTGAACTATCCACAGAATTTGATTTGCATTGGGCCAGGCCAAAAACATTAATTAGTGGCACTTGGCTCCTCGTGGCTTTCCATTTCAACACAATTTGTGTAGCTCTGAAGCCGTGTCCTTCCAGGGCCCTTAGCAAGACCTCTCTGGTTCCTGAACAGGACTGATGGTTGGTGCTGCATGTGGACTGGGAGCGCAGCAGGATTATATTGAAGTTTTCCATACTCCCCTGGGCTTGAAACAATGTTGGTCTACTGATCCCTTCACAGTGATCATGCAGTCCTTTCAAGGGTTACTCTTACTTTCCTCTGAAAACTCTCCAGGCTCTTTGTTTGTTTTTCCTCTGGCTTTTTTTTTTTTTTCTTTTTCTTTTCTTCTTTTTCTCTGGAGTGCTTTGTTGTTGAAGGTCTCCATGCCTGTTGCAACTTCTCCTGTGAAAGCTGTATTCAGAAAATTTGTGCAGTTTTGCTCTGGAAGCGTTCCTTGGCGCGGGTCTAGCTCCTCACAGCCCCCTGCTCAGGGCTTGCCCGCTGGAGAAGGTCCTGAGCAGTGAAAAGCTTGGAGGGAAGGAACCCTCTGGAAGGCGTCTGCATTTTCCCCAACTGTAACAGCACAAAGCAAAGTGTGATCCTTGTGATGGATGAGCAGCTGAGGTATTGATGCCTTTTTCCATGCAGTAAGTCCTGAGTTCATGCATCTCCTGGAATGACCACTGCTTGTAATGGCTGTTTCTTTCACTTCTTTTTTAAACAGCAAAACGTCCTTTGAAAAAGAAACCTTGTTACCCTTAATGCAATGCAAGCCACCCACGGAGCCTCTCCAACAGTCCCAGGGTTGCTGGGGTCCCTGTGTTTATTTTGCCTGGGATCACTAACAGTCCCAGGACTATTTTGCTTGCGCTGCTGAAAGATGTCCTGGAGATCTGTTTTATCATCTTAGCACCACAAGCCGCTTTCATTCTTTCAGGCCTCTTGCAGAATAGCACGTGAGTGGCAGGACGTGTCCTGCATAGGGGAGTTTTTATGAGGCAGAACTTCACTTAGGAGGTTTAATTTGCTCCCAGTGGTACTGAGTGAGTAACTCTGTGGTGGACTGAGCTCATCACCCATTTATTGCACTTAACCATTGGAATACACATTGGTGAAGATAATTTTGCTGTTTCTCCATTTTCCTGGTGTAAAAATTCTGCTTCACTATTGCATTTTCAGTTTGAGCTGTGTGGGCTGGTGCAGGAAAATATCTTGAGTTGTAAGAAACAAGTTCCATTTCAAGGAACTGCCCTGATCAGAGTGTTTGTGTCAACCTGCTGATCATCATCTCCAAATTCCCATGGTTTTGGGGCAGAAGAATTCCCGTGGGGTTATCCAGTTACTTCAGAACATGAATTAGAGTTTTAATACTGTAAATGCTTAATGCTCTATTCTCTTTCTCCCCCTTCTTGATGGCTGTAGGCTTGGAGTTTCCTTCCCAAAAAGCTTTGGGGAAGAGGGTGGTCAGTAGAGATGCAAGTCCCCAACGTTTGTGTTGTTCAGCTCGATTCTTTGCTTCCTCACCCCATGAGATCTGGTTTTGTCCTCTCAGTGTATGAGTGTTTTCCCTTCCCTGGCATAGAAATAATATACTCAAACATGCTTCAGTACAGGAAATCCTATATGCAGCTTGGGGAGGAAAGGCCTTAATCAGTACAAATTCCATTGTGTTTATATCAATCCTGACCCTCGGTGTCATTGGGACAAAGCTTTTTAGTCTGGGCCCCAGGCACTGGTTGGTGCTGCTGGTTCACAGCTACGTCACTGCCAGCCCACAAGGCCCATATTTGCCAGATTTCTGCTCCTGAAGTGATTTTTTATGGAGATTGCCTGGCCTTTCCATGGGAGGGGCTGATATAAGGGGCAAGTATGCAGGGAGCTCCTCTTAATTGCAAGCTTTTCCCTTCTTTGGAGGGTAGGTTAATCCCCCAGCATTTCCTGAGTATGAAAGGCTTTCATAAGAGAAAAGAGGATAATTCAAGAGAATTTGTCATCTATGTCACAATCCTTATCCCTGTTTGCTAGGCCAAGCTGACTGCATCATGACCATGGTCTAGAGGGAAGGAGCCCAGTGAGATCCTGGTCCTCTCTGAGGTCTCAAAGGTCCTGTGTGAGAGCAAAGGTCCATGGTGTGAGTGTTTAAATCAGCAGGAACCTTTCCAGGCAGCCTGGCCCATTGGTGGAAGCTTTAAACAGAGGATTGACTCTCCATTAAAAGAGCCCTGCACAAACAAACATTCCAGCAGCACCCTTCCTCCGGCTTTCAATGTGTTTTTTATCAGGCCTTGAATTAAACCACTGTCCAATTATTTGAAGGCATGATTTCCAGGAGTCATCCAAAACATAATTAATGACAAGGCGATGCATTCCCTGGGAGGGGAAGGAGGGAGTCTCCCTGCTCTGTCTTAAAGAGGCAGCTCAGTGGAGCTCTCCCATGGGTGTCCCAGCAGCACATGCTGCACCAGCCTGGCAGGGAGCCTGGATCCTGTGTCTGACCTCTGGCTCTCTGCGAGGTGGGAAAGGTGACCAAGGGACATGACTGAGGCACAGGATGAGTGCTGACTCCACCCTGGCTCCAGCCTGGTGTGGGAGTGGGGTTGGAGCCGCTCCCCGAGGTGTCTGTGGGCAGCAAGCAGAGACCTCTGCCCTATTTTCCCTTCCTTTCTACTTCCAGCTCTTTCTTCAGAGCAGCAGCTTCCCGGGGCTCCTTCCTGGCTGCAGGCAAAGCAGGGCCAGCCTGGCACAGTGCTGCTCCTCTGTGTTCCCTGCTCCCCTGGCTGCTGCCCCTCCATCCCTGTCCTTCCCTGGCTGCTGCCCACCCCTGTCCCTGACCCCACCTTGGCTCTGGCTGAAATATTTTCCCCCAGCTCCATATCTTGCTGCTTTTTTTGGAGAAAAGGCTGTGGTGGTTTCATTGGGCTTGTCCCATGGTTCACCCCAGGAGCTGCCAGTAGCTTTTCTTTGGGAGCAGCCGTGTTCCTTTTCCTGCACATTCAAGGCATTCCCATATGTGGCATCTGAGGACACTCTTTAATATTTTCATCTTGTGGGTAACAAAGGAAAATAAGTCACTTTACCAGCACTTTTCTGAGTGTTTAATTAAAGCTGTGAGTTTATGACAGGAAATGGGAGCCAATATTCGACCTCTGAAGTGTTTATACAATTGATATATCACTTTTTCTTACCTCATCCCCTGTTTGTGTACAAGTTACTCTGTCAGTACATTCCCAACACATGCAACACTTCGTTATACAATAGACATTTAAATAGCAAACTATTTTTTTAATAGTCAGGGGTATCTGCTGTAATACTTGGCCTGGGAAATGGGCTGGCCAGAATCTTTAGAGGCAGATGGCATCAGTTCAGGTACTAGTATTATTGTTATTTTTTGCCAAATAACCAAATTAACATTGAGTAGTTTGGCTTGATGCTGAAAAATTCACTTTTGGAAGTGAATTAGGTTGTTGTTGGGTTTTTTTGGTTTGTTTTTTTTTGCCTTCCAAGTCCTGGCACGTGTTGCAAGGGCCTTAACATTGGAAGAAATAGATTTGGATGCTCTTCAAAGAACTCTGCTGTGGTTCTGCCATTTTTAACTTTTTACCTTGCTGTTCTTTCTCTCCACCTCTTCCCAGGGGAACTGAAGGTAAATGATTGATACTCTGTTTCTCCTGCTCACTTTCTTTTTTTAAATCTCCTTTGGCTAGACTTCTCCAATGTAGAAATATTTACCAAAAGGAAAATCACAAGGGCGGGGGAATGGAGAGAAAAAAAAAAGGAGTTGAGAAATAAAATATAAACAATTCAGCAGTCCAGGATGGTTACTTTGTTGGGGAAAGAGGCTGAATTGTTTGTAGAACCTAATGAGATTTAGGATTAGATTTCCTGTATCAGTGGGCAGCCACTGGGGAAAAGTAAATTCCCTGCACTGAAAACACTTTGCAGGAGAGGCATTTATCTTGCGGTGTTTGCAGATGGCTATACCTGAGGGGTCCCAGCCTTGGGAGGTGCCTGCCCCCAAAGACATTCCAGTCTACAGCAGCCAAAGCAGAGAAAAAGGCTGGGAAAGGACATAGGAGCATGGAGAAGTGGCACGGGGCAAAGGATAGCTAAAAGTGTTTGCTGGAAATGCTCCTAGGTGGGGTGAGATCTTCTCTGTTTACAGCTGGATTGGTCCAGCTTTATGTGCCAGAGTCTGAATGTCATGGGAGTTTTTCAGTGCCTGGAAGGTGATTTTGCACGTACACGGTTAAACTTTACAGTAATAGTTTTTGACCTGACAGGCACTCATTTTTTAGCTCAGATGAAATATTGCAGTTTTAGAGATGTTCTACGGCTTTCTTGTAAGGACTGAAGCATTCCAATCCAGGAACTCACTGGTCATCTCACCTCGTGCAGTTTTCACTGGAGTTGTCTTGTGCCACATCCTGACTCTGTGTTAATTGAGTTCCCAAGGAAGGATGGAAGTTGCTCTGTGGGACAATGTCCATCCCCAGGACATTGGCATCCCCATTCACAGCAGAGCTCTCCTGGCTGCATCCCCACCAGCCTCAGCCTCAGGCCAGGGCAGGTTTTCTAGATTCCCTGCGAGGCTGAGCAAGAACAATGCCCCACAGAAGGACAGAATAACAAAGTCACAGAATAAACTAGGTTGGAAAAGACCTTTGAGATCATCGAGTCCAGCCTATCACCTAACATTACCTTATCAGCTAAACCACGACGCTAGGATGAAACTCTAATTTTAATCCTTTGAAATTAGACTTTTCCCACCCAGGCAGGTGGCTTTGGAGGTTTACCTGAGGCAGCTTGAGTGCTGCAGTGGAAACCAGGTACCTGGGAATTCTCCTTGAAAGACCATAGATACCGCAGGAGTCACTCCGACTTGTTTTTCTGTTGTTGTACCAAGAGATGTAATTTTTCCTCTCCTAGGCCACAGATCACACTCTTGTGCCTTGGCGCCATTGAAAGCTCTGGTTTTCGCATCAGACTATGAAAAAAGTCTTGCCAGATCAACTCTGGCAGCTGTCAGCAGCGTAAGGTGCAGGAAATTCTTCCTTTTGGGAGACATGGCTCAGTGAAATGTCATCTCTGACGTTAAGGTAGATGCAAAAGATCCAGTAGAAGTGGGACAGAACTTTAAGCCTGTGGCTGTTCCTTGCCAGCTGGAGGTAGGACCTCTTACTGAGTGCATTCCTGATGTGTTTAGGCCTCTGGCTTGGGAGGGAGGATGGGAGAGGCACTGATGTTTGATTTCTAGGGTGAAGTTCCCTCCTCTCTGCCTGGGTCTTTCAGCCAGCCTCTGTCCAAAAAAATTCCTGGGCTTTCACTTGGAAGGGTCAGTGGAGCTATGACTCTTTTTCCAACAAAACAACTGGAGTCAGCTGCTTTGGAGAAGGCTCTGTCTTGTATCATCCATGGGCTAAGGAGGCAGAGATTCACCCCTAAGCCCTGGGGAGCTGTGAGACACCTGAGGTGCAGCTTCTGGGCTGAAGGGTGACACCCCACACTTAGCACTGGCCTTGCTAAGAACATCACATTTTTTAATCCTCAGCAACGTTGTACCAGGCCATTGTGATTCCACTGCACTAAAAATGTCCTCAATGTCTTGTTTGGTTTTTTAAGCCAACCTCTGTTTCCCTTTGTGATACAGATCCCTTTTCCAACAATCTTCCCCCCGCCAAAATAAAATTCTTCCTGAGACTCAGTAACATTTTTTAATATATACACATAAAACAAATTTCCTTCCCCAACAGTTTGTGTGGTTTTTCAAATCATTAAGGGAGTTTCCTCATTCTGTGATGTCAAGAGTCACCCAGATCAAAGCCTTTACTGATATTACAATTAAGCACTCTGCACCATTAAATTCACTTTCCACACTGTAATTTCTATAATAGGTCGGGAAGGAGCTTCATGGTTTGATTTCAGTCCAGCCATGGCGCCAGATTCTGATTTCTCATTAGTTCCTACACTGAGGTTTGTGAAATACTGGAGTTAACAAGGAGCCTGGATGAATATTGGACTGGCACCTGTCCAGCTCAGTGGTGTTCAGTGGACTTGGGGCATATGGGATATAAGGGAAATGGCACAGTCAAGAGAAAGGAGCAGCTTCAAGATAAAGGATGAGGTAATCCCTCTTCCTTCTCCCAAAATCCATTCCTGGGTGAACCGAGGTTGTGCAGAGCAGATCCAAGCAGTTTCTTCAGTTCTGCATCTTTGCAGTAGAAATACAAGACAGAGGAAAGAAACTCAGCTTGAGAGGGGAAAAGGGTCAGGCTGAAAATGGATCTTGCAGCAGAGGAAAAGGGAAAGAGAGTGAAAGGAAAGATGAAGAAAGAAAAGAAAGATTCCTCTTTTTTCCTTGAGGGATAATGGAATAGCTCCCATTGCCTTCTTTGCAGGTGCCTGGAGGGAGTGCTAAGTGCTCTCAAAATGGAAAAGGTCACTGGGCTGCCTTAGATTAAAAAATAAATGCAGGTGTTTGCTTTTCTGTGTGGGGAGGAATGAAAGGGAAGAAGCATCCTGTGCTCAGCATTCCCAGTAACGGGAATTGCATGAGGGCAAGCAGCTGGATTCCGGGTTCGTTGGAGCTGTGGACCTGCAGGGGTGGGGAGTTTTGCTGGAAGCTGCTACAAGCCTGACTGAGAATGAGAATCCAGCCCTGCACAGAAGTCATTGAGAGCTCCTAATCCGGAGTGTCGGCAGCATGGCTCCCTGCACAGCACAACAGCTCGCTCTGGGTGAGTGTTTCTGGAAAACTCTTCCAGCAAATGTCAGAAAACCTGATCCAAAGCGAGCGTTTTCAGGCAAATATTTGGAGATAGATAAGCTACACTCGTGCCTCGAGGCACGGAGCCGCAGCGCTGCATCCTGCAGGGTGATGTGGAACAGATGACCTTTATTACCTGGGTTTTCTGCAGACTCAGATCTGGGAGCAAAGGGGGAAAATATTTGACAAGTTGGGAGCCAGGGGTAAATTTGTACACACTGGTCCTATACCTGCAGCAAATGCCACCACCTAATCTAAGAGGCTCTGCTGAGCCAGGACAAGGACTTGGTTCTGCACCAACAAGATTTACAGCCTGAGCGTGCTGGGTTTAGCTGCAAACTTTGCTCTGTGCTCCGAGTCCTGTATTTGGGAAAAAAAAATAAAAAAGTTTTCTAATGTGTTTTTCCAGGAAGTTCCTTCCGTGAGCATCCCCATTCCAGATGCAATTTCACACTGCAGCCAGACAGTTTTAAGTGCTGCTACTGAGTTGGGGTGGTGGCAGATGATACCTGTGACAGCATGGCTGCAGTGCATGTCCCCTCCCTCCCCACTGCAGTAAAAGGGCTGTGCTGGGGTGCAGGTGTGGCTGCAGTGACTGGGATTCCTCCCACTGATGGCTGTTTTGCATTGTCACAAAGGGGACAGAGCTGTCATCTATCAGTTTTACCCATTTTTGGCACTAGGATGTGGACTTGGCAACCTTCCTAATGAGAACACAGTCACCACCCCAGAGCCTCAGACTTTGGGGAACCATCCATCTCCCCTTAAGAGCCAGTTCTGAGCTGAGATTCATTTCAATGGTGAGCAGAACCCAGCCCCAGACCTACTCTGCTTTGGCACTGGAAATCTGGTCGCTGCTTGGAAGGAGCTTGAAGCCATCTCTGCTGTCAGGAGCTTCAGGGACTCCAGTTCATGATATTGCAAATTAAAGCAGGATTTCATTATACACCCCAAGTTCACAAACCAAAAAAGGAGATACAGCCATACCTTAGCTGAGCTACCTTTGGCAGATGTAATGCGGGTAATAGTCTTCATTCAGTTTGGGTGATACTCCTGAAGACTTAATAATCCAAGCCTAATTTAGTGTGAACAGCTACTGAGCACAAGACAGAGCTTGTTGGTGGATCCAGGTCGTGCTGACCTGCAGTGGATGTGAGTAACAGCTCCCACTGTGCCCCAGGAGCACTAGGGAGGCACAGCAGCTTCCAGGTGGGAGGCAGGAGCAAGAGAACACATCTCATGTGGCACACACAGGCCTGAACTTGTGGCCACATTTACTGCTCTCCATTCCAGCCTTCTCTTTCAGCCAGTAAACCTCTGAGAGAAGAGAAAATGTTGAGGAGCTGTTTGACATTGTGATCTCCACACTTAGTGCAACACTTTCTCAGGGTTGTTCAGACAGGATTTCTGCCCCTTGTCATTTATCTTGTCCCTAAAAGTGTGGGGCTCGTCTGCTGGGGCTTTACCCTATTTCTGAGCAAAGAGCAAAGCTTTAGTTTGAAAGCCCAACAATAAATTTCCCATCTTATGTTCAAATTTCTGTTTGGCCAGAGGCCAAATGCCAAGGTGTGGCTTTGCTGGTTCAGCAGCAGCACATTTTTCTCCAGTGCTACTGAAAAATCTCAGCAGGTTCACAGTCATATCCAAGATGACCTTCCTGTGGCAGAAAGCAGAAGTGCTGCTCCTTGAACTCTCTAGAAGGATGTTTTTTGTGGAATTCTCTGTGTCAGGCTTCACTGCTTCTCTTTGCTTTTGCTTGTGGCTCATTTGGCATCTGATTTACATTAGAGGCACCTCAGTGCCTGCTTTGACATGGATGTGGGGATGCACAGGACAGAGGCTGTCACTGAGCCACCTCTGTGCTGCCTTTCCTGATGGCTCCAGCAGTGCAGCACTGGGATCAGTACTGAGCTGCTCTGGGAGCTGGGAAGGATTCAGGGAATTTGTCCCTGCTGCAGGTGAAAGTCTGAGAGCTCTGGAGTGGGAGCTGTGCCTCAAGAATGAGCTCAGAAAGGTGAACCAAGAGTGGTTCATGCTGTTCCATTCATGGTAGCTCTGAGGAGCTACAATACATCACAGGCTCCATAACCTCACACTTGCACTTCAAACAAAAAGCCTATTTTTCCTGTCTTTTAACAGAAATCCCCTGGAAACTGCAGAACTGATTTCTATCTTTTTTTTTTTTTTTCTTTACACATTCCTGCAAAAAGTAGGATGAAACTCTGTTTCAGGCAAAATATTTTGCAATTTTCCAATGACCTTGCCAATAAGAAAATGATTCCCCATATATCATGGGAAATGCCTGCTTTCTCACAGGGCTGCAATGTTCAACTATCACCAGTGAAGGATTCTGCTGGCTGCAAGTTTGGCAGGAACACGAAGATCTTCTGGTATGGTACATTACATGAACTATTGACTGGAGAATGCCAAAAGCTTCACCCCATTTTAAATGAGCTCCATTTTTTAAACTAAATCAGCATATGAATCGAATGTGTTTCTTCCAGAAAATGAGACTCTCAGCCTCTGTCCCGAGTTTACATCATTGCCCTTTTTATCCGAGGAATCAATCTCCAGTTAACGGTTGAATTGCTTCATCATCTCATCAAACACTTGGGTTGAATCCTGCGGTCCCAGGGACTGTCCAGTGACCATTTTGCAACTAAGTGTTAATATTCTCCTGACTAGACATGTCCCTTTCCCTGGCTGGGCGCTGGTATGTGCATGCCAGGAGCTATTCATTATGGATGAAGAATGGTTTGTGGTTAAAGTCCTGGACTGTGTTGTGGGAGATCTGAGTTCAGTCCCAGATTCTTCTTCCATTTCCCTGTGTGACTATGCTGTGAGTGAGTTGTTTAATCTTTCAGTGCCTCAATTCTCCTTTGGTAAAATGGGAATAATCCTATTTCCTTTCTTCCACCCTTCCCTTTTACAGTGTTTGTTTTCACAGTTGCTTGTTTATCACATCTGTGGGACACAGCATACACTAACAGGAGTGTTAAAACATTACAAAACCATGAATAATAATTTAGCTTTTCACTTAATTTTTCATATCCCACTTTTAAATTGAGGAAGATAAAGAAAGCTTGATGGCAGTGCTGTCAGTTTATGTGCTATGACCTACTTGTCCCAGAAAGCAGCATGGCCAAGAAATTGAAACAAGATCTTATGAAGTGCCATTGCAAATAAATCTGCTCCACTTCCCTTCTGTCAAGGCATCTCACGCTAGGGAAGACCACTGGGAGTCATTAATTGTATAATGGATATACTGGATTCTTTAAAAGGGCTGTTTTCCCAAAGATTAAAGCAATTATGAGCAAAGTGGTTTGAAAAGAAAAAAAACAACAACCCTAAAGCAAACAGTGTGGATGATAATGGAGAATGGTTTAAGAAAACTTCAGCAGATGCTGTAGAAATCACAGTTTTGCAGTTGTGGAAGAGGACTTTGTCAATGGGAGCCAAACATCCCCTTCCCCTGCCTCAGCCCAGCAGAGAAGGGAAATGGAAGCTGCTGTGTGAACATGCATATGAAAACAGGCACTTGCTTATATATGAGTTTAGGAGTGGAAATAAAGGGGAAATAGGAGACTGCTAATGAGGCTGGAAAATATCGGTATTTATGAGATGAATAAATACTGATATTTATTATGACTGATGAAGGAAAATAAGGAAAATCATTAAAAGTTGTTGATGGGGCAGTAGAACTGACTACAGCTTTTTGAATACAAAATAGAGAGGAAAATGTGAAAAAACAGCAACAAAAATCCCCAGTGAAGTTTCTCTGAACACTGTTCCCCATCCATGGAATGAAGGCAGGAGTTTGCCCTTCCCCAGGTGCAAGTTCCCTCCTGCAGCTCAAGTTGGGGTCACCATCAAAACATGCTGGGATTGTGATGGAGACACCTTTCCTTGATTTCAAGTATTTCAAGGTAGGAGCCCAGCTTTTAACAAAGGAAATACCAGAGAATAAGGGAATTTTAACTTGTGAGCTTCCACAGACTCCTTGCAGGTGTACTTGGCATTTTCATGGGGGTGGTGACACATGAAGGATGCCATTAATCACTCTAAAACTAAAGCTTGGCAGACAGCACAGTGCCACAAGAAGTACCAGCTAAGCTTCGGTTGGTACTAAAGCAGATTTGGAAAATGACTTCAAACCAAATCAATATCATCATCTCAGTTCAAAGGAAAAATCATCTTGGAAGCACAGTAACAATTCCATGTGTTCACCTCCATTGTTCACCTGGACATCAATTCAGCCTGATAGTTTGGTTTGTATGAATAATTTCTGTTCATTTAATTCCTTAAATGAAGTAGTGTCTTCTGATTCCCATATCTGTGAATAGCAGAGCCTGGGTTCCTGCCTGAAATTCCTGATATAAACAAGTGGATACTCCCTTTAGACGTACAACAGCATGAAATGCAGTTTCTTGAAAGCAAGATCCAGTCCCCTGATAGTGCAGGGATATAAAGCCACCCCTAACCTGAAGAACCTGTGCCTCTGCACGTGATCTTGTTAGTTCTTTTTTGAAAGACAGCACAGGAGTAATAATTAGCAAAATGTTTTGAAGGAGCAAAGTCTTTCATCCTGTCTGGATGCCTTTGGAGCCACGGCAGCGAAACTACGGAACTTGGGAAGGACCTGCCAAGCCAATCCAAGTGTACATTTATACAGGAATTCATTGCAGCAGCTTGGAGTGATCCAGCCACTCTGACACTGTTTATATGGTTCCTTTAATCTGGCAGTGGAGCAGGGTGGTTCCATCCTCCTGCCTGCTGTTCCTCTGCATCCCAGCTGCTCTCCTGTGCTGACATCACCTTTTTGTGGGTTCGGTTGTTGTGCAGCTGGACCAGTTCCCTGCCCTGGATCACAGCTGAGCCCAGGACTGCGGTGCTGGCACAGGGCGGGCAGCAGAGCAAGCAGGGATGGGGAGGACACGGTGCCAGCACTGACTTATGCTGGAATTAATGACCCTGCAGTTGCATCCTGGTGTTTTCTACAGCTTTTCTCCACCCCTTTGTAAAAGCTGAAAATAGGATAGAAGGCAGAGAGCAAAAAGGTTGTGTACAGAGTCTGGTGTGGGTCCTGTATTTACCAGTCCCAGTGACAGAAGGTGTTGGATGCAGGAACAAATACTCCTATGCTGTGGCCAGCAGATTGTTGGGGCAGCCCAAATCACGCTTGAATTTTGATCTCTTTTGTTCCTGTTGAATTTGAAAAAGCAATAATCCATAGGCAATTTTTATGTTGAGGTCTTGTTCTCCTAACCCTCCAAACTCTGTCCTTGTGACCCTCCAAACCCCCACTATAAGCAGCCTTTCAGAGCTGGAGAAGTACCTCTCTCACAGAGCTGCTTTTACCTTTCTGTGGGACAATAATTCCATTCCAGGGCTCCCAGAGAAGAGTGCAGTCATAGTTTACACCTTTATACAGAAGCCACCAAAATGGAAAATAATTTCAGGCTTAAATTGTACATCAGTTGATAACACAGCAGCCTCTTCTTCTTAACTTTCTTCAATCCAAAGTGCCCATGTCTCAGAGAGATGCTCTGTGCTCATGTGTGCACGGGTTGTGTCTTTGCATTTTAGTAGATTTAATTTATTCTTGCATCCATTTCAGCTGGGTGTGAATGTGTGCCAACAGATGCTCAGCATCCAGAGATATGCTTGTTTTCTCCTGTACCCAAACTTGAGCTGCCTTAAAAGGTTATTTTTCTGCAAAGTCAAGTGCTTGGCTGTTCAGAACTGTCACAGTTCACCTTCAGCTGACCCTGGCACATGTATTGTGTTATCTGTCTTTAATGACAGGTTACCAGGGGGGTTTGTTCCTTTGTTTTAACCCTTTTCCTCTGAAGTTGCTGAACCATTTGGTTAGGAAAAAAAAAACCAACAACCCAGTACTTAGCACGGAAAGCTTCAGCAGGAATGGTTAGTTTGGCAGGGTGACAGGAAATTGTAAAAGGTTTTCTTTTTGGCAAACTTGGGAAATCTTGATAAAAAGAAGGGTTGCAACCTGCATGTGAGCTAATAGCTCCTGCACAATTGTTCATTCCCAAATAAAAGCAAGGCAGAGACCACTATTTATTGAATAAACAGGATACGTTTGATTAACCAGAGAAACAATTTGGCAGAACCGTAATTTATGTAAAAAGTTATTGAGAGCACAACTAAATTTAAATTAAAAAGAACACATCATCACCATGGTTCATATTTTTCTGTAGCCTAGTTTTGAAAACCATTAGTAGTAATAAACTTTCCTCCCATAAAATTTCTGCCATTTTAATTTCCAATTAGAACTTGCAAAAGATATATACATGGCAGTAAAAGTAAAGAAATTAAGTCTCAGCCCATGCTGCAGCCTGACACAATGATGCCCCAATGCTCATAAATCAGTTTCTGTTTGTTGTGAACCTCTTAAATCCACACTGGTAAGAGGTGTAGAGGTATTTGTCTCCCATGAAAACATTCTCCCACACCCTTTGTAATTAAAAGTAATCTTAAATTTCATCTAGTTCCATGAGAAAGAGCTTTCATACAGTAATTTGAGTTGGACTCCAGAACGATGGAATGTGAGTTGAAAGTTTAATGAATTTACTCTATAAATCTTATTCTCTGTTTTTCTTGTCAGTTGTATCAGGGCATTACACATATTTTTCCTTGCATTGCTAGCTGGGGAATTTTTTTAAGAGAAGCTCTGCGCGTGTTTTTGTGTGGAGCTGTGTCTGCTGAAGTTGGGTTTATTAATCCTGTAGCATGATTGCTGCTTTTGGGGATCAGGGCTGGATGCCATTCTTCCCATGAAACAAGACTGGGAAAGCTCCTCTTGGTTAAGTGATTTCATGAGTGTTGTTTTACTTTATTGGCTCTGTAGCCTGATAGCACAGCAGAGCATTGGTTGTGCTTTCAGCTGAGTTATTTATCCAGAGGGATTTACTGAGAGCAGGCCTTGAGCCCTTCCAGTTTCTAGAAAAGGCTTGAGAATGGAGACCTGCTAAGAAGGAGTTGCTGGATATTCTTATTTTTTTCTGCAGTGCAACTGCTCCTGGAAATCAGGATGTGACCTCAGTTGTGCTGCCAGGTGAGCAACGGTCCCTGCTCAGGACAAAATGCAGCCAGAGCTGCAAGCAGGGATCTATTTTACAAGGGATGGAGGGACAGGACACAGGGAATGGCTTCCCACTGTCAGAGGGCAGGGATAGATGGGGTGTTGGGAAGGAATTCCTCTCTGTGAGGATGGTGAGGCCCTGGCACAGGGTGCCCAGAGAAGCTGGGGCTGCCCCTGGATCCTTGGCAGTGCCCAAGGCCAGGTTGGACAGGGCTTGGAGCACCCTAGGATAGTGGAGAAGTCCCTGCCTATGGCAGGGGTGGAACTGGATGAGGCTTAAGGTCTCTTCCAACACAAACCACTCTGGGATTCTGGGATTCTTCACTGCTCAGACTTGCCATGTGCTTTTCTTTAAGGACTTCATTATTGCTCTTGAAGTTGCCCTCGTGTGTTTCCTTCCAGATGCACTGGTATTGGTATTAAAATGAATAAAGGAACAAGGGGAATGATGACAGGATGTAGTAGGGAAGGGGAGCAGAGGGGTGAGGACAAGGAGAAGGTGGGAAAGATTGCCAAAGGAGTTTGGCAATTAGGCCTTTGGAGTGACCTCACCATTCTCCCACGCAGAACAATTTTCTGAAACAAGACAGATTTATAAGGATTATGGGAAAGTTTATTTTGCACTACCTACTGCATTTTGTTCTATGTATGTATATAAATAGAGCTGAGAGTTCCTTAAACATCATTACAGAACATAATTCAGCAGTGGCCAGAAAGATTAAAAGTATGCAGGAGGACTTTGTGTAAATAAAAGAAAATGTTAAAAGAAGAGGAGATGAGCAGGGAAAGGCCAGAGGGGGAAGGAGGGAGTGCTGCTCCCTGTTACCCCACCTGTTACAGGGAATACAGATGAGTTAAAATCCTCTCTGTGGGAGAACTGGAAAGTGGATGAAGGAGAGATCCGAGATTTTCTATTCCAAAAGCTGCTCCTTTTCTGGTGGTATCTGCAGGAGTGTGGAGTGAGGGTAAAAATCTACCTTTCTGCTCTGGCAGCAGCACAAACCATTTGTACCAGCACAGATACCTCACAATAAGTTACAGAGAGAAGTTAAAGTTGAGCTTTCCATCACCTCAGCTGCTTCTCGAGTTTTTCAGGATCAAAATATAAAACATTAATTAATAATACATTGAATTCCCACGTGCTGCTGGCTAAAGCAAATAGAATTGGCTCTTCTATGTTGACAGCTTACAGGAGGAACTCTGAGCTCTGCAATTTTTAATAATAAAAGTTATCCTAAGTGATCAAAAAGAACATGTCAAAACACACAATCATAAAGGGCAATTGTGTGGTTAAACAGAGGGAGTCCCTGTTTTGTGCTGGCCTTTTGTGGGAGTGTTCTTGCTCCTCCAGCTCCCTGCTCCAAAGGAGGCATGGCATGGATCGACAGCTTTATTTTCCTCCTTCATCTTTCAGTTTGGGAGACTACAGTCTGTCACCTGTCAACAGTATCTTTATTATATTGGAGAAGCCAGGGGAAAAAAAACATGCCTTGAGGTGTTTCCATATCACCAGACGTCGCAGTGTGGTCTTTGTAGCCAAAAATATGTTGAAATACCACAGGTTTTTCTTATTGCTACTTTCCTTGTTCCATCTCCAGCAACCTGCCTTCAGATGGAAGCAGACTCTGGCTGGGATGATCTCCCTGTGCCTCAGATCCAGCTGCCTGGCTCACAGGCTCAGTGCAGGACTTGTGACAGGGTCACCATCCCTGGAAGTGCTCACACACCCAGCAGACGTGGCCTTTTGGGATAAGATTGAGTGGGAAAGAGGATTTTGGTCAAAAGTTGGACTTTCATGATCTTGGAGATTTTTTCCAGCCTTAATGTTTCTATGACTCCTCAGGTTTAGATTTCTGCAGAATTGCC